>LKNJ01002444.1:0-62034 GCA_002120245.1 Maccullochella peelii
TGCAAAATGTTGACTGACCACATATTTCTGTTGTTTCCCTACAGTATCTTCTAGTAGCAACTACAGCGTGATTAACATTTTGATGGTTATGTTTATGTAACACAAAGCACTTGGTTAAGGTTAGGGAAAGATCCTGTAAAGAGTTCACAGTGACTAATCCCACAATCCCTTTTCCTAACTTTAACCTAGCGTTTTAAGTCAAGTCAAGTCATTTTTATTTATATAGCCCAAAATCACAAATGTGCCTCATATGTGTATATAGCACAGAGCACGCTCCACCTTTAGACCCTCAAGTTTTAGTAGCCTAAACCTAACCACATGCTGGACTCCAATTTCAGTCTCTTTTTTTAAAGTCCAGAGAAAGGAGCGCTTCCTAGATTATAAGCTTTCTACAGCCAGTAAAATATTTCTCCCAAAACTGCATTTGGTATACAAACTTAGTTTCTAGGTGACAGGGTTTGCCAACATGAACCAATGTAAACTTTGGAGTAAGGGTAATCCCCTCCCTGCGTAGTATCTGCAGTACATTTCATTGCAGTCTGGCCATTAGTTTCTAGTGTAAAAACTAGAGGAAAAGACGTAATAAAAAATTAAAACAGTAATACACTGGGGAGTGTGCATGTTCTCAGTAAACAATCTGATGGCGGTCAGAGGGTCACCAGAAACTTCACTCTAATGGATACACACATGAAATGATAACGATGGTAAATGGTTCAATTGTAATTCCATCCTATTTGTCCTAAATTTAGACTTAATCAAAGAACTTGTATCTTTCTGCTACTGACTGACATTAAAGAGAGTTTTATGCTGCAGAGCTGCCTTTTTCAGTAAGTGAGCCATGATGTATGGGGGATGTGGGATATGCTTTGTTTAATGAGCTGAATACATCTGCCTCTGTTGTTGCTTTATATAGCTGCTGGAAAAGCTGTTGTTTTAGTATACGAGCTTCTTTACAACCAATGCACCAAACACTTGTCATGCCAAAATTGTTGTGTTGAGATCAGGGAAGAAAAGCTGATATTTTGGGTTATTTTTTCTCTCTCAGTATCTCTGGAGTTCTCCCTGCTGTGTTCTCTCTGTATGACATGCAAGATGGAAACACAAGCACAATCTGGGCTTTTTTGTTTGTTTGTCATAACTTGTATATAAATAAACATAAAATGTGCATTTTAATATCTATAATGTAAATGTTTCTTCTGTAGAGTATACCGTATTTATACAAATTCTCTACATTTATAACCCATTCATGTGTTTCAACAGCCGTCTAGGTCTTCCAAAAAAATTCACAACTTTGGAAAGAGGTCCAACTCCATCAAGAGGAACCCCAATGCGCCGGTGGTCAAGAGCAACTGGCTTTACAAACAGGTAAAGGTTGTTTTGTCATGTGACTGCTGATGACCTCATACAGTTCCTGTAGTGTATTTTTTGAATTTGCGTCAGGGGGAATGTAAACAGCAGTAACAAAAACACTGGTGAACTGGTATGGTCAACATCTTTCCATCAACTTTGACTACGTTTGAGCACCAAGCATCATTGATGTGAGCCTCCCCTCTTCTTACCAGAGTCTTGTGTTGTGTCTATACGGAACACTGTCCGCCCGAGTCTTATTTTATCCATTTTATTTTCCTGCGACTAGACATTAGCCAGAAGTAGGCTGGGTATTGGTATAGCCTTTGGTATGTATGAAAATCACCTTACAGAGATATGAATCCTCTCTGCACGGTAATGGTGTTGCAAGTTCTAATTGATCTGACAAGTCTGTACACAGTTACAAGTGTTTGTGGGTTGATTTCCATGGAAGCCAGTGGATGCCCAGAAGGTAGGGAAAACAAATTAAAAATCTTAAAAGCCATGGCCTTGAAAATGGTTGGCAGTGATGTAAAATGTATAAATTTGTGGTGCGCAAACACTGGTATGGCCCTTCAAATCATCTAACTATAAAGGACGGAATCTCTGTCTGTATGTAGGTATGTATGTGCTTCAATTATCTCAACATCTGATCAACTTCACACTTGCAGGTGTATTGCTGAGGACCCGTGTGTCAAATTTGGTTTATTTTGCCCAGATGGTGGCGCTATAACAATGAACCTTGTTCTTTGTACGAAGTTTTGGTCTGTAACTTTTAACCATAAGTCTCAGAAACAAAACTTTTTTTCCTGGATTCTGTGGGTCCAGACGAATCTATCCATAGGCCACGCCCATTTGCATCTAGATTGATTTTCCGCCATTTTGAATTTTCTCCTAATCTCTCTATTCCATACAGTTTTGCTATAACTGGCCCTCAAAGTTTGCTCAAATGCTCTGGGCAGGGCCTGTATTACAAAAAATGTCATATCTCCTTAACACTTTGTGCTATTGCAACCCCATTTGGTGGACATGTGTAGATATGATGTCTGAGTGAACAAATTTGGTGCCATTTGGCCAGTAGGTAGTGCTGCAGCAGCATTATCAACTATAAAAGAAGGAATCTCTGTCTGTCTGTTTGTCGGAACGGGCAAGTGTACCGAATGGCCACTGCACTAGTTGTCTTTTTAAATGACAATAACTTTAACTTTCAACTAAAGCCAGTAACGTCACCGCCCACATCAATGATTTGTTTGGTGATGCTCATTGACGACCAATTTGACCCATTGACTTTGCAGGCAATAGAGACATCATCTTCATATGTAGCTACCTAGCTACCTAGCGGCATCCATGAAAGATAGCGACAGAAATATGACCACAAAAATGGCAATTGAGTCTGAGTAAATGCTGAATAAAGTTTACTAGTCTTCTAATATTTTCAACATTACATCAACAATTATTTGTTGGGAAATCCTGCTTCAGCCAAAGTGTCTGTGGAACCTGAGGAAATGGGAGGATCCTGTTCCTGCTGCGGGGCTTGACTGGGCGTTAGTTAACCTAGCTCAAGGCTCAGCTTGTTCTTTCATTACCTTTCCACCCACTCACTGCAAGTTGAGCAATTTTCTTCGCCCCACAGAGATCTACTGTGGGTCAATATTTCAATTGGTCTGTGGACCTCTGACCACCGTGCGGCTCCCTGAAGACAGCCTCGTCGAGCACTATTCAACTCAGCTTTCAGACCCCAGTTAGAGTCGCTGTCAATAACCTTCGTCTCAGCCTCGGCCCCTGCGTCGCCGCTCACTGTATTCACATCAAGACAAGCATCATTTTGTTTCACACCAGCATACCACCCCCTCTCCTTCCCACAGACCTGTCAGGCAAAGTGCTCCCTCACAGATGAAATGTCATCAGTGTTTACCCACAGCTCCTAACCTGAGGATCTGTGGCCGAATGTGACACATCGCAAACAGTGCTAAAGACCCAAGTGAGCGAATGGTCTCGAAAAACTTATTGTCGCTGCAGTCATTACGGCACCAGGGAAGGGGGAAAAAAAGTACCAGAGCAGCAGCGTAGAGAACAAAGAACAAAGCCTTCGCCCCGAGCACCACAGAGGCAAATTTGTCACTACGTTATAAAGAGATAAAACAGAGCAATTTGTCTCAGAGGAGGAGATAGAAGCTGGTTAATAGAAGCAGCCAGAGGGAGAGACAGCGAGGGTGTCAAGAGGAGGGAAGTGAGGGGAGATCAAAAGAGAAGAAAAACTCTGTGTGTGTATGTGTGTGTGTGTGTGTGTGTGTGTGTGTGTGTGTGTGTGTGTGAGCAAGAGAGAGGGTGTATTGTTCTCTGTAATAACTAGAGTTTGACTGACTGACTGATGGTCTGTGACCTTTGACCCCTGCAGGACAGCACAGGCATGAAACTGTGGAAGAAGAGATGGTTTGTTCTGTCCGATATGTGCCTCTTCTACTACCGCGGTGAGGACACACACACATCCACACGTACACACATCCAGATGTATGATGCAAGCTGTTTAATTAAATGTGTTTGATTGTCAAATCAGAAGCAATTCGCAGTGAAAGCAGATGGAGTCCATGTTTTGTTCAAAAAAAAAACAACGCTTTTCAAGGATCATACCACTCATGCTTGAAGACCATCCCATGTTACACCCTTTATAACAAACGTGACAAATTAAAGCAAAAGTCTGAATAAAGGAGTAGGAAAACATATAAATGCAGATTCACCCTTATTTCAAATTCTGGTCTAAAGTTTTTAATGATTCCAAATATGCCAGGCTGAGTTAAAAGAACACAATGCTCAAGGTAATTAAAATATTACATTTAAAAAAAAAAAAAAAGTATATATATACATATATATACATTTCGCTGAGCTCATATAGCTTCAGGGAGGTGGTGTGACAAGCATGATTTGGAAAAATGCTGTTTTTTTTTTTTTTTACTAATCAAGGGTCAAGAGGTCAAATGTCCTTTCCAGTTTAAAACAGTCATCCTTGATTTCACCCTCAGTTGCGTCACCCACGCTACAGCACCACTAATTTAGAACTTTACGTTCTAAAGCTCATCTGTTCCTCCTTCGTGTCTCCTAAACCCTTGAGAGAGATTTTTCCATCTCAATAAATTGACACATTAGCCGCTCCCAGAGCGCAATCAGCAGCCGCTTTCATGACAAACCCAAGGGAAAATTGGATGTTTATTGGCTTAGCCAGCCAGCGAGCGAGAGGAGCCGTCCTCGGGAAGGACAGTGACGTGCTCTGCTTTTTGATAATAACCTTGTTTTTTGTCTATTTTTCCTTCTGCTTGCTCTATCACTATTCTAAGTACCTTCTGTCACTCAGGTTGGGAGCTGTTTGCAGAGTTTGGAGTCGTACTTCATTCTTTTTGTACGAGCAGGGGTGATAAGCATCCCTCCTACTGCAAATCTCATCCAGATGAATTCCTTCAGCTCTTAAAATTCCATTATTACCAGAGGGAGGCAATACACTGAAGATTACAGCTGTCATGTAAACACATACAGCAGATTATCCAGGTTATCAAAATGTAGGGTAGCACAACTTTATAGAGCAGAGCTGGAAAGTTTAAATAAAAGTAAAAAGTAACTTAAAAAGTACTCTGAGTACATGTTACTTTTTCAAAATGCATGCGTGTGGGGGGCTGACTAAGAATTGGTCCTTCTCTTTATATAATAAAGTGCATTAACATGTCACATAATGTAAGAGCACACGCAAAACAAGGCATTGTTTCCTAAGCCAATTCAAAAGAACAATAACTGTGTGCTCTTGATTAGAGACTGAACTTGTCATTTTTGCACTTGAAGTTGAAGTTGGCCCTCAAATGCAGTCAAGGATTTTTTCCTAAAGCATCCACAACCAAATCTGAGGGACATTCAGTTTGATTTTTTTGCACATTTATCTATAAGCTGAGGCCCTTGCTGGGCTGTCGCGCTTTTACAAACAGAAATAAACAAGCACGAAATGATGCTCCTCAGTTTCAGTTCCAACAGGATGATGAATGGAATGTGGATCTGGCAGTCATTAGCCCTGTACAGTAGCCTTCATGAAACACAGTAAAAGCACGGCAAATGCTCATATTTCTATTGATGACAGAAACAGACTTTATTTTATTGGCTGTACAGTGCAGCTCTGTGGTCTCCATAGTGGAGACATTAGGTATCTGTCAATCATTCATGTGTGTGGAGGCATATATCTGAGCACACGTCTGTTCATGACAGCTCAAACAGTCCCTGCTAATAAGCAAATAACATGAAACAACTCTATTATATTCTCCATAGCCCACTCACTGGAAAACAGACTCTGCTACGATTATATGATATTGGCAGCGTGAATGCCTTCCCTGTGTCCATCCCTACCACAGAATGGGCTTCCTCCATCTTTACCTCAGATGGGTATCCAACCCTGCCCCCCGCAGGCTGTAGCTAGGACACACAGCTAATGACAGTAAATATAATGAGTTACTCCCACCCCTGGATTTGAACTGCTTTTGCACAAGAAAATATTATTACCTTGTGGGCACAAGTTATTGTGTTGTGTGCGCACAAGATGAAAAAATATCTTTCTTTTGAGGCTCCATAGATAGTACAAACATAAGTATATAATCTGGTTGTAATAAACCAGAATTAACATTTAATCAAACTTTTATCTTAATCAAAGTATTCACTGTTACAGTATGTTTGTATGTAGACACAGTGTTTGTGGTCGGGAACTCATCTGAACAAACATCCTCAAACCTCGGTGAACCTGGTGGAGAACCTTGAAATGCCAATCGTTCTGCACAAGCCTTCTTAAAAGAAAACACCCACTCACACTGCAGTGTATACCTACAGCATCTCTCTCTCTCTCTCTGCCAGCTTACTCATTCCCTCTCTTTCTTGCTCATTGTTTGTGTGTGTGTGTTCTGTATCTCAATAATTCAGCAGCAGGGATGGGGCCGGAGGAGCTGCAGGGCTCACCGTGCAGGCTCGGCTCATGCAAACAGCAGCACTGGCTGGAGGCTCTGTAGGTTTTTGCTGCAGCTGGTGCAGCAGACACTGCGCTGCTTTTAGTTTGGAGCCTCCCATCAAAGCAACATTGTGCTATACAGAGCACAGAGAGGCAACAGAATGATGGGGTCAATAAATATTTACTTGCCTAGTGGCGTCGACTGTAATGCATTCATGGCTGCATTTCACATCTTTGCAGCTGTTTTGCTCCAGAAATGTGAAAGACAAAAATCAAGGAGAGAAAGCAGTGTTCGCAGTGTGCTGCAGTCTGAGAGTGTGTGTGTGTGTGTGTGTTCCAAACTGTGTACCACACACAGGGAGGGAGACAAGACCGGAGTTAATACGGAGAGCGTGTCGAGCTTATAAGAACGTCCAATCATCTCTTTCTCTTTCTGTCTCTGTCTGCCGTGGTCTGATAAGCCTCAGCGGGTTTTGTCCCATCGTCATCTGTTAGTCATTCATCACACTGCCGACCAGATAAAGGTGGACCTCCATGTTCTCATAGTCGAAAGGAAAGACTTGGCAACATGTTCCAATTCCTAGAGACCATGAACAAGGGGTGTAATTTCCACTGTCCCCCTCACTTTTCAAGATTCAATTTTAACCTAATCTGATTCTTTGATGTAAGTGACCCTGATTGGGTTTTATCAGATATGACGAGTCCTTCCCTGATTCATCACGTCCCTATCACGTGACCCTTTCCGTGACATCAGCCTTGACTACCAGTGGTTAGTTCAACATTAATAACTAATTACAGCACTAACTTTCAGTAACAGTTCCACCTGGTCGTCGGTCCAAGCAGAGAAATCTCTGCTCTTACTTTTCTCCATTGCTGTTCTTCGTTCGTAGTATTTTATGCAACCAACCACAGAGTAGACAATCTGCTTCCTGTTTACACCGGCACGTGCATGCCCAGTGTACATGAATGGTCATGTGATATGCGTTTTCAGGTGTGTAGTATGGAAGGAGATTATTTCCGAAACGGTTGTGTGGATGGAGATTGTTTTCATATTATATTATATTGCTCATATTCATAAGTGTGGATGTAGTCTAATTTGATACTGAACCTGAAGCAGCTCCATACTCCACTTGGTTCAGTGTCAGTTTGAATGTACTCTAATATGTTGACATATGACTATTCTTCTTTTTTCTTTGGTGCAGATGAGAAAGAGGATAGCATCCTGGGAAGTATCCTGCTGCCCAGCTTTCACATCTCCATGCTGTCGGTGGATGACCACATCAGCAGGAAATACGCCTTCAAGGTAAAACACAAGTGTCTAGCTTAAAGGTCACTTCAATAGGTTTTTTCAATAGGTGGAAGGCGTAGTGAAAAGCCGGCCGTCATAGAGAGGGGGGAGACACGATATCATTGGAATATGGAGATGACAGCGTATATTTTCTGTCCTGGAAAACATTTATAGTGCTGCACTCAGTTGCTGACGTGAAAAGTGAAAGAGAGAGAGAGAGAGTTCCTTTCTCTCCTCTGCACAACTAACATGAAGTGAAGTGGGTGTGAATGTCAGATTGTTGGTTTCCGAAAGTTAGAGAAATGGACGGACGCAACCCCCTGCCCCCAACCCGTTGTTGGAAATGTGTGGGTGGAGCGGGTTTCTGAAGCCGTTCGACCATCTGATAAAAAGTTCTGTTGGAGTATACTGGTGCCTTTAAAGGGAAACTGGTATTTTTAAACCTGGGCCCTATATTTACAAATTTTGGGGTTGAAGTGACTAATAGTTACCACAAGTTTTGGAAGTGGTCCAGTAGATCGTCTCCGCCGGCAGCCGGAATACCAGACTGTTATTCCAAGTGTCCATTTTGTTTAACCAGAAACAGAAAGTCTCGCTCTGAAATCTCGCGAGATTTGTGAGTTGTCGCAGGAAGACGAAAGGATCTTTCTCTTTAACAGACGGTCTGTCTCTGTAGGGATCCTCTCCATAATGTTGTCAGACACTTAGAAAAACAGTCTGAGCCTGTCAGTGGCAAAAACAAGCACTTTTAGTGGACGGACTTTCACAGGCGCAATTGCCTGCAAGGATTACGTTGCAGCCCAGGTTTAAAAATACCAGAGTTTCCCTTTAAGCTCACTAATTTCCACATTTCTCATATGTTTTATCCGTACACAAACAAACATTTAAAAAGTTTGTGAGTAGGTGCAGGAACTATATCTTGTGAGGCATCTCTGGCTGTAGCGTTAGTTGCCAGATATGGTCAGCGAAGACATGTTTGGATTTTGCTGTCTGTACAGGACTGATGGTACCAAACCTGGCAACCACACATAACGCAGGCATGAGATTGATAGCCATCTTCTCATCTCACCAGAAGTGAATAAGCAATTTTCCCAAAATGTTTAACTTTTCCATTAAGGGGGCAAATTATTTAACTGACAATAAACGTATTTTCCTTCTTCGTGTCCTTGATGAAAACGGAAGAGTAAGGACTTGATGATTGGAGCTCCTGCACAGAGACTCATTAGTATACATACACAGGATAAACACATACTGTATACACACAGGAAGTTGTTAGTCAGGTACCTCAGTGTCGCTCCTATTTACGCAGCCTTACCTATGCCAAGATACACAGAGAAACCTTGAAGACTTTCACACTTGAGCAGAAACACCCATGGAGAGGCAGGCAGGAAGCACACACACACACACACACACACACACACACACACACACACACACACACACACACACACACACACACTCTGCCAACAGGAATGATAGAAAGACTCTCTGCTGGTATCTCATGGTCACCATCCAACGCTGTTTTTTTTCACACTGCTGTTTTATCTCCTCCTCCCTCTTCCTCTCTGTCTATCTGTGTCTCCTCCTCCTCCTCCTGTTTATCTCTCTCTCACGGTCGACATCTTCCCCCTCTCTCCCTACTCTGCTAGGCCACTCACCCCAACATGCGAACATATTATTTCTGCAGTGACACAGCCAAAGAGATGGAGTCCTGGATGAAAGTCATGACGGATGCTGCCCTCGTCCACACTGAACCAGTCAGACGGTCGGTACTCACCACAGGGACATGCCCACAAACTGATATTCATGAAGTATTTTATCCTCTTTCTAGAGTCCTCCTAAATGCATCTACAAGTGCCTTGTTAAGAGTTTCCTCCTCAACCAGGAGACATGGCGACATTGAGCTTGTTGTCGTGGGTGATATTGTGTTCCAAGAAGGAGCTTATCGTATTCATATTCATTTGTTACACATTAAGTGACAGAACTATAATTTAAAAGGGAAAAGCAATTGAGCCTAATTAAAAACCACAAAATAGCCCACATTTTGTGACATAATATGTTAGATTGAATAAAGTGTGTGGATGGGGAGTGAGTAGCAGCAGCCTGCAGTGACAGACACAGCCCAGTGACATCCAGCTGGGACATGTAGCCACTAGAGGAGACAGGAACCATCAAGTATATTGTAGCTTCCATCATGTTGATATTTAAAGGATCATAGTTTACTACAATTTGAATTTTATTTTTATAGTTCTGGCTATCATTCCTATCAGTAATCATCATATTGTACTTCACTGCTGCAATCTGGGAACATGGTGACATCACTAAAAAAGAAGTGTGACCACTGGCAGAGCGTGGTGATTTATTGTTGGCCATTTTTGTTAAATTGTCAAAGTTTTGTCCTCTTTTCTGGTTAATTCTAGTAAGGCTACAGTTTCGTTGGTAGAAAAGAAATAAAGTGGCTTAGCTAGTCTGGATAAACTGTTGGCTTATTTACAACTTGTCTGATCATCTGACTGCCTGTGTTTCTTGGTTGTAGTGATGTTGCCCGGAACATAGATCTCAGAAATTCAAAGTTTGAAAGTTAGAAAAAAATGACTCTTGCTTCACCCTACAGAACAATGTCCCATATACAGTATATTCTATAAAGCTTGATCCATTGTTTTCAGTGAGTATCACACTGAGGGAAATATTCACAACTTTAAAGTGTTGGGTGTGAAGTTAGCTGTAAGCCTAACGACCAGGGTTATGGTCGCTGGTCCTTGTCATTGACCCAATACCCAGTTTGCCAGGAATCCCTGCAGTGTCATGGGTTTCTGGCAGAGGTCAGAAACTTCTAAGAAGGGAAAGTCCAAAAGGAAGAATGACAGAGATAGAAGGGCTGTCAGGCAAGCACAGGACTTCTGGCATTTAAGTCATCTTTGAAATCTCTTAGAAAACTCTTTCCTTTATTCTTTGTCACATTCCTGTCTTTCTTTCATCCCAGACTGGATAAGTTGAAAGTGGACCAGCGGACGCCTCAGGAGTTGAACAACTTACTGAACCACAGAGTCCTAACCCGGCCCGAGATCCAGAACAACGAACGCAACCGTGAGCCTGTGCGACAACACTCCCTATCTCGAGCTGACGACAAACGGCAAAAAGACGTAGAGACACACAATGGCCAGAGGGAGCGTGAGTACTACACCTTACAGAGAGACGGGGAGAGGTACTCCCTGAAGAAAGACGGGGTGAGCTACATGCTTCAGAAGGACGGAGAGCGGTATCTCCTCCACAAGGATGGAGAGAAGTACCTGCTGCGAAAAGACTGGGAGAAATCCTTGCTGCAGAAAGACGGAGAGATGTGCGCCATTCACAGGGATCTGGAGAAGTACGCTGTTCAGAAAGTGGACGAAAAGTATACGGTGACACCGACAGAGGAGAGATACGCTCAGTCTAAAGATGGAGAGAAGTACCTGCTCACGAAGGATGGAGGAAAATATGCACTGCAGAAAGTAGGAGACAGGCACACGCTCCAGAAAGATGGACAGAAATACGTTCCTCAAAAGGAGGTGAAGAGACAGCTGTCGTTAAGGGAGACAGAGAGGTACGGCACGATGAGGGAGACGGAGAATAAATACGGTACCATACAAGTGGTGGACAAATACGGCACTCTGAAGGAAGTGAAGAAATACAGTACGCTTCGAGAAGGGGATAAATACGCTATTCTCAGAGACACAGAGAAATATGCTACGGTCCGTGGCGGGGATAAATATGGCTTCCAGAGAGACCCGAGTGCAGAGAGGTCTCTGACTAAAATCAGCAGCATCAAGCTGCAGCCGGCTCAGGCCGCTGCCATCGCAGCCGCAGTGTCTGCATCTCGCCAGGGCCAGGCCAACCTCGAGGTCCAAAAGCCCACGCAGGTCAACGGCTCGGGGTCCGTGGCAGGGGAGCAGACTGGGGACTGCAGCCCGGCAGAGGTGGACAGCAGCCTGGGTGGGGGTCCAGGAAAGTCCCCTGTTCCAGTCCAGGAGCCAGAGAGGGGCCTTTCCAGGACTAACTCCATGCAGCAGCTGGAGCACTGGGTCCGCACACACAGGACAAGAGGGCTGGACGATGACACCAGGAGGTGAGACCGACTGAGTGTGCGCTCACATGTGCATGTTTGCTTTCGTAATTGTACTGTTCTTTCTTGGAACCATTTGGGGTTTCGCGACGTCAAAATGAGGTCTTTTGTACATTCTGAGGTCATTTTGTCCAGTCATCTTTTATTTAATGTTGAATTGAATGTCTGTGACTTACTGAGTGAGTGAATGAGTTTGGACAGTCGAGTTCCCCCATTGGCCGTTGCTCTTTCAAAATGAATAGACGCGAACGTTAGTTTACGTACCGTACCATAACCCTCGAAGGCTATCGCTAGTGGGTTCATCCCTTCTCTTCACCTAACGACCAATCACCTATCCCCATTGTTTATCCAGGGTACTGCTTCTTCTTTGTTTTTGTTCTAAATGATTCAACATGCATATTGATGAGATGATAGCAACTTAGAATTAATTATAGCTAACGATAAAGCTAGTTTGTAAATAATTGCTTGATGCAGATTAGTGCGTGACATAATCTAGCGACATCTAGCAACTTTTTCGAGCAGGCTTTAGCTACTTTCCATTGAAGATGGTTGGCAACACTGAGCACAACACCAAACCTACCGCTGAACAAGTTGAAGATGTGGGTGATGATTCAGAAGGTAGATTGGAATCCGCCTATTACTCTAGGTTCATGATCACATCAAAACTTATTTGACCTATATGTTGTGTTTGTACAGCAGTAATGTTTGTCACTGCAGGATTAATGCAGCCCGTATTTTCAATTATAATCGCTTGACAAACACACTAAATACTGATTTTTCATCTTTAACCTTGAGCCCTTGATTAAATCTACCTCGGGCATAGGGATGACCCATCCAACTTTTTCTCTCACATGTGCTGATCTGATACCAGTGATCTTCATACCCCAAATTAAAATGTGTAACTCTCTGTGTGAAACCAATTTAAGATCATTGCTCTATGTGTAAGGTAACATGAGGCCTTACTGAGACATTCATATTTGAATCATATTATTTTGATGATTTAGAAAACTGCATTGTTGCAATGCATTAACTTAATAATTATCAATACATGTAATACATGTAACACACAGTTACTGTTGTTGTGTACAGTATAGAGCTAGTTTATGTAGAGCTGAGATATCAACAAGACACAATAAGAACTTAATAATAAGAATAAGAGACGTTTTGTCAGAACACCACTGACTTTCAGAAAAGATTGTCTTTGTATAGTGGAACTATTCTTTTGCAGCTGCTTTATTTTGTGGTTGCAAACAAATGTATTATCTTGATGTATTTATGTAATGTTTTCTTTTTAATCCAAACCTAAAATGTGTTTTCAGCCCACTGCACTTTCATGACATTCATGCGCAATGTGCACTTTCTTACTTCACTACAATTTAAGGGCTACCTCACATCCCGACAGGGCTGCTCCTCCACCAGATTTAAAACCTTTTTTCGTCTGTGCCATTCCATCTTTCCCCCTCGTTCCTCGTGTATCTTCCTCCGTCTTTGCTTTTTTGTGTCACCACAGATGTGTATCTCAGTTGGGAGCGCTGGCGTTTAGCTGGCGTTTAGCCGGCTGTAACGAGGAACGCAGCGGAACAGAAGTGCAGACCGCCGACGCTCCGTTTGCTCTCAGAGCTTCCCCTCTCCTTCTGCTGCCATGAATAAGTCATGGAAATTAGACTGTAATGAGAGCAGAGCAAGCTGAGCGCTACAGAGCCACATTTGTCATCTTTATCAGCAATCAGTGCAAAGGACGGAAATAGAGAAACTTTGTTGTAGAACTGATTGTTATTGTTGTTAACACCGAGTCCTGCTTCTGCTAACAGCCATATTATTTAGAGAGAGCAGGATAGTGCATAGTGCAGTGGCGGGTTAGTGCGGCATTGTTAGTGTGTGCATGTGTGCAGCATATGCTCCCAGATGTGTGTCTTATTATTTATTTTTCCTAGTTCTTTCCGTGATAAAGGAAACAAAGGTAATCCTTCGATTTAGGTTACTGTCTGACATTCTCCCAAAATCACACATTTCATGGTTAAAGTCACTTATTCCAATATTACAGTAAATTCTACAGTAGTCAAATAATAACCATTGGTGTGTCCAGCAACAGCAAAGGGTTATTGCTAATAAAGCCTGGGTTAAAAACATTGAAGATGGTGTATTACCTGTACTATAATGGTTTACATGGTAAATACTAATTCAGTACAATGTCATACTCACCACTCCACTCTGAGTTTAACTTTTTAACACAAATACTAGTTTTATTCACTTAATCTTTCCAGTCACTTCTACTAACTGCTGTTTTTTGGACCGCTATTAAGCTACTGTCAATGAAACACTCCCTGCAGAAGTTTCACAATGAAAGCCTACCAGGAAAGGGTGTTATGCCAACTGAGTCACTGGGAAACTTTTAATGCGAAACATCTTCACAGGAAGTGTTGAGTTGTATTGCCACTGCTTTAACAGGAATCCAGAAATGGTAAAGTAGAAGAAGTGGAACAAATTAGCGAATGAAAACAGTATTTCTCTGGAAACTTTTCATGGGAATTAACAGGAATTTATGGGAATTAACGGGAATAAAATAGAAATATCGGGGTTGTTTGCTCAGGCAAACCTTTTACCATATCCTAAGCAGACATAATTGTAAACCCTTCTAATAGTTCATGACAAAATCAACAGTCAACAGTTAGTTGAACTTTAATTAAATGAGTTGACTCATTTAACATTGTATTGAGCTTTCATTGAACGACAACAAAAAACATGTGGGCTGTGTGCAAACTTAGGGTTTAAAGTGTCTTATTATAACAGAAATGTTTTACAATAAAGAATGAATGGAAGTAGATTAATTAAAACTCCTCAATTAGCATGCTTAATCAAGCTGCATGGAATTGCGCTAATGGAGTTACTGCTGTGGAAATGTACATTATGCTGAATTTATCAAGACATTTGGTGAAGATAAAATAAGTTTTAAATTTTCATTAGCCAGGGAACAGGGGAAATTAGTGGGATTTAATTGTTAAAATATCACAGGGCATGCTAGGAGCCCAGTGGTCCAAGGTGCATACCATGTAATTGCAACGTCCCTGGTTTGATTTTGGTAAATTGTTAGCTATTATTCTGATATATTTTTAATTTTAGGAAATCTACATATGTGTTTTTAATTTGACCAATTGTCCAAAAGGCGTAATCAATCTGCTATACAGAAAGCAAAGCTGCTTCTCTGACAGATATTTGGAGTTTCTATGAAAAGCTTTTGCATCCAAATGAGTAATAAATCATTCCTACAGATTAATTAATAATCTTGCTAACTCTGATGTTCTCCTTTGCCAAGTGTTCCCAAAAACTTGGAGGGCATTCAGAGTCTGTTTCATTGTTTTGGTATCAGCAGGAAAATCTTAGTGTATGTAGAAAAAAGATAATCAATTAACTCCCTCGAGCACAGAAGTGATGTATTTTGCAGTGTTGATGATGTCCCCTTCAAAGGCCTGTATAGGAGCAGCGTTCCCCTGTCCCACCTCTGACTGGGTTAAGATATGTTTTCATCTCAAACTGCTTCATTCAGTTCTACAATAGTTACAAACACTGAGCTAGGAAAAGACCATTTTTAAATGTTGTAGTTGGATGGGTTATTGACATAGGTATACTGTCACATGGAGTCTTTTGATTAAAGTGACACACTACAGTATATGTATGAGAAAGGATCTGAAATTTTCTGTTTGGATTTTTGCCTTCATGTTTACCTTCTGTGACACCATTACCTGTCTTTGGTGCCTTATTTTGAATACGGATTACTAAGACAGAAAAGTTGCTTCTAACATGGCTGATCAGGGAACATAAAACTCAGAGACAGCTGAATAGTCTATACGGAAGTGCAGCACAGCTTTAGCATTTGTTTGTTTATGTATGCGTGCTTCACTGGGCTAACGTACTGCTGCCAACCCAGCTTCTAATACCGGCTCCCACCTCGATGGTTCTCCTAAGCTGGAGAAGCCACCAGAGCTCTCGCTGTTAAAGTATGTGCATTTTGTATTAAATGAACTAAAACAGACACAATCATGGCATGGTCCATCAGTCCATGGCTGCTCATTGTATAGATGATGCAGATCAGGGTATTACTTCGTCTCATTTAACCTTTGCATTCAGCAGGGAGACTGTGAGAAGACCGTGATGCTCTACCCATCCAGGTGACGAATGGTGATAGGCAGTCAGAGTGACAATGACCAGAATATATCGCCCTGTGGACTCAAGGTCAAAGCCACACTCCTAGAGAATCAAGGTGTCCATTTTATGATTAGCTGTTAATGGCTGTAATGATACCGAGCTCCTCATTACTCCATGTTCCCAGGTCAAAGTGAAAGTGAAGCAGAGTTCTGTAACAAAAGTAGTCTGATAATTAAAGCCAGTCAAGCAAGCCATACATGTCAAGGCACACACATACAGATAATTAAGCTGGTTTCTATTCAGTACACCCTGATTAAAGGCATTGATTCACTGGCTGCTGGATCAGTGCAGGTGCTTATGTGGAATGCGTGGTTGCCTTCGGTCCTTGTTCTTGTCCAGTATTCTTCACTGTATTAGGTAAATGTAAGTGTTGTAAGTAACCACATTAAAATGTAAGAGTGGATGCTCTGTGTAACTGAGTAAGGCTTAAATGTCAAGCAACTCCCTAATCAAACCCACAGGTTTCCACTGCTGTTTTTGTTATCTTGATTGGTGCAAAGAAAATTCATGTCTTTCTTAACGTAAAACACAACAGACGTGTTGTATGTTAAGATCTACCCCTGTTGCACTGCAAGATTCATGAGTCACTAGCTGGTTTAAAGAATGACTCATACATTCATTTATTCAGTTATTTGCACATTTATTAGTTTCTGCAAAGTTCAGTTGATTCATGCTGCTGCCTTCCTGTATAACAAAAGAAGAAAATGTCTCTGCAGTACTTTCTTACCTGACCTGTCTAACATCACTGGAATGTTCTATGGCTCTTACCACAGATTTTCTTATTATTGGTTGCTTTATATTTTTGTGATTTAGAAACTAAACCTTGTGCTTTGTTTGCTTTGCCCTTGATTATTCCCCTTCTGATTACCAGTGTATTCTGGTGGACTAAAAAAACTCTGCTCTGTGAAGTGACTGACTGCAATTCAAATGTATTATTCAACACTGCCCGTGACAACAAGGGCTACCAAGAACACCTTTGCGAAAAATGTAGGCTTAACAGTAGAGTGTGGGATTAAAAACCTTGATGCATCGTGTTCTTAAACAATTGAAGATTTTACTTTAGGTTTTTATATTTTTTTCTGTTCAGTTCGACTTTGTGGAAGCAGATGCGGTTAAAGGATAGGTTCTGATGTTTTCAAGTCTATCTTAATACAATAATCACATATTATAGGTGTGTTGAAAGCGTTATTGGTTGCTGTAATCATTCCCCCTTTCCATACTGGCTATGAAGTGATACCTTTGTAGTGGGATTCCACTGCTCCATAGTCTGAGTTAGCCCAATCAAGGTGGTTAGGTCAAGGTTATTGTCTTTTTAGTGGAAACTGCAGTGGAATACAGGGATACAACCTGGTACTCGCATATAGGTTTGTTGCCGGGACAAAACACAAAATATCCATTTCAGTCTCATATTAGCTTCCTTTGAACTTTGAAATTAATTTTTACACATAACCGGGACTGTGGATTTTGTCTTCAGTCTTTCACAGTGTACTTATTCTACGAAGGGATTGCTTCATTGTAGACAAGAGGAGTGACTTTCAACAAACATATGGCATGTAAGGCATTTTGTGTGGTTGACGGTATGTTTGTAGGGGAGTAATACATGAGAGTGTATTTAAGGTAGAAGAAATCCTAACCTATCCTTGTCACAGAGCCTTAATCTACTGTTGCACACATCAAAAATTACAGTGTGTGGCAAGGTGATAAAGTGGCTTAAAGTAAAAACAGACAACTTTTCCACTCCTAGGATTTCCAAGTGGTATTATTTTTGGCGCCGCTGTCGCGAAGACAACCGGCAGCCTGGCTACTGTCCAAAGCAGGAAACAACAGTAAGAATCCTAATTTGAACTAGATACCTGTGGATTGAACTTCCTTAGGTTATTAGTGCAGTGGAGTAGCATATTGTCCACTGTTGAATTATTATGAATTATTGTTTCCTTATCACTCTTAACAGTCTGTTTGACTCTGTTATATAAAATGTTGAAGGACCATACATTTGTGTTGCTAATTTTGGTCTATTGTCGCACATTCAAAAGAAGCTCCAACATGCAACACTTCAGAATCAGATGCAACCTTTCTTGATGTGGAACGCTACCAAGTTTGCTTGCTCTTTTATATTTTCCAGGCTTCTATATTGTTTGTCTTCAGACTTTTTAACAATGTACTGTAACTCTGTTTTCGCGGTGTGAAGTAGCACTCTGACAGTTTGGTATTTTCCTGACCTTGAAATTAGCTTTGACCGTCTGTTTGCTATTTCAGTGTCCAGCGCAGAATGCACAGGTGGGAGGAGAGATGGGAGGTGGGAGGTTCATTCAGATGAAACATCTCAAAGCGAGTTGTTGGTATTTTGGTGGAAATGTGTCTTAGACTTTGCACGGAGAATAGATAATTCTATTATCAGAAATTCTATTTCTGGCTCGGCATCCCTCTGCTGCCAATCTGATGATTTATTCAACATGAGCAAACAAAATACTTGGAGCAAATGCGCAGAAATCACACAAAAATGCTTCAATGTTAAATAAACAAATTTACACTTCCCAGCCAGTGAATGCGTTTAAAACAGTATCAAAAACTAACGTTTAATGTGGTTAGAGCAGGAGCAGCAGTAAATCAGTCTGCATTTATCTATAAATGAATCAGAGTGATTCTTCCAGTATCTGTTGTCCACAGCTGCTTTATACTGTATGAAAAGCTTCAGTTCATTAAATCCCTGAACTGCCATCTGAAGGCAGCAGGAGACATATGTTGACAAATCTGCAGAGGCAGTGCCATTACACACCGTCCACTGTGTTTACCTTCATTAAATCAGCCACAAATGACACCAGGCTGCTACAAGGTAACCACACACCTCTACACACATCGGCTGGTCAGTTATGACTCGGTATTATGCCTGTGTACTTGAGAGACAACAGATTACCAAAGCTCATTAATCCTGTGCGGCACAGCCTCCCTTCCAACTTTTCTTTTTAAAACTTTAAGCGGTTCATCTTTTAACTTCGCAAACACTTTAAGACACTTTTAAGATGTGGCATAACCATTTACAATGTGAAATACACCTGATGTAGTTTGGCAATCACCTCAAGACTATCGGATAACTAGCTTCCCACTAGTTCATGAATTCACGACACAAACAAATAGCATTTAAAACTGCCTAAATTGTCTTTTTTTCTCCCTAAAGAGTGAACACAGGATCCAGATATAGATACAAAACCTGACTTTCTAACCTCTGACCTCTCTGTATGGGGGGAAAGAAAGAGCCTTGATCTGTGGTGATTAGTGAGTACTCATTTCTCATCAGTTTGTCTGTTTTCTCTCTCAGCGTGACGTCCTACCAGACCTTACCCAGGAACATGCCCAGCCACCGTGCTCAGATTGTGCCCCGCTACCCAGAGGGCTATCGCACGCTGCCCCGCAACAGCATGATGAGGCCCGACAGCATCTGTAGCGTGGCGGGCTCCGTTTATGACCGGGCCCTCCGTCCCGCCTCCACCACCACCGTCACCACGGCGGAGAAGAGGAGGTCGATGAGGGACGACACCATGTGGCAGCTCTATGAGTGGCAGCAGAGACAGGCCTTCTCCAGGCAAAGTCTGGCTCCGCCAACAGGTAGAGATACCACAGACAGATACAATACTACTTCCTGTCCTACAGTAAGAGCAATGACAGGGTAGTTTGTTAGCTAGTATGCTAATTTACCATACTAGCCTATAGTTGGCTCAGAGAGCTAGGTGTCTAGTCTGCTAACCCTCTGACATTTTGAGCATCCTTATCAAGAAATAGCAAATATACCGACATGTCATTTGTATCTTTGTTTATATTTTCTCAAGACTTCCTTTCTTTGCAATTGAAGTTTGCCAATTAACACTAGTTATGTGGCCTTATTATTCTCTTAGCAACAATTTGAGATTGAGTCACAGAAGATTTTGGTAGCAGTCTCCAAGTACCATGAATACCTGAAAACTGCTGGATACAGGGCTGAGCCTTGCTGCCAGTTTGTCCCAGTAGCCAACTATGCTACTACTACCTGCCCTACCCTGCGTCCCAAGAAGCATGTTCCCCATAGACCACCATTATAAAAGAGACGTCTATAAAACTGTCAGCAGGACACCTCCCACTGCAAACTGCAAAGGTCAATTACCAGTCTTTGTGTTGTGGATTTTAAAAGGTTACATTTTTGTAACGCTTTCCCAAAGCCAACAAAAGCTATTTTTATGTGTCACAGCATCTCAGGGTAAAGTCAATGGGACAAGCAGGCGGGGCCAGGGAGAGAAGCTAGGCTGAATTATCGAGCTGGCAAATTGGGGCCCACAGCTCATTTATCCCTGGTGCCGCCTAGTGGGCTAACCCGGTCCTGGAGAGAGACACTATTATAACCCAATATAATATAACTAGAACACATTGTAGAGTTTTAGTTTAACTTGGTGTATGTATAACTAGATGCCAACAATGGAACCATTTTTTTTTTATGGAAATGTCCATCTCCAGTTCAGTAAGTAATTTACAAGTCCTATTCGGGACAATTTTCTCGTCCGTATAGTAAAAGGCCGTCTACCTATGTGTAAGATCTCTCTCGTTTGATCCCAGTCAGTAGCTTTACAATAATATGATTATGTTTGTAATATGTTTGATGTTATCAGGGTAAGTCTTTTCACATTCCTGTATTGGGTACTCAAACCTGTGTTTTTAATAACTAATTAAAATGAAACTATCACCAAAAAAGTGCATATGTACCACCAAATTGCATCTCTCTTTTCCCCATCTTGAGATGTCCCGTCCTCAGAGCCAGATGTTGTCTTCGCATCAGAGACTGTATAACCAATTAAGTTTTTGTAAAACTCAAATTAAAGGTCTAATTTTATACTATATTCACTGAGTAAACAAAAAATACATTTGACCTAATGTGGGGTTGCAGCTCCTTCTGCGCAATCTACCTTTCATATGTCTCTAATATTTTGTTTTTTCAGTATATATTGATTTTGCAGGATGACTGCAGCCATCATTACTTGTATTAGTGTGTTGCAAATGTCAGTCTAAAAAATGTTATTAGGCATGCTTTTAGGCTGGCTAAGGGCTCCATCATAATATAATATCCTATGTCATCATTTTTTTCTTCTCTATTTTGGAATATAGCTCTGATTTCATGACCCTCACAGAAAATGTTGTAGGCAAGGAAAGCTTCTGACTCCACTAGGACTTTCTTTTCTCCTCCTTTTGTTGTGCTTCCAGCTGTGGGTCATTATGGCACCCTGCCCAGCACAAAGACCATGGGCAACATCTCCGAACACGCCGTGGCACACTCCATCCCCACCTCACCGTCTCACGGCTCCCTGGCTCTCTACAGCACCTTTTCCAATCCTCGCCAGCAGGTCGCTCACAACCCCGGCAGCTCCCAGTCCGAAGTGTCCTCACCGGTGTTCAGGGGGGACGTGACGCTGGACCACCGGCACAGGACACACCTCACCAAGGTAGAGGGCATGGCACTGGAGTTCGACTCAAATAATAATAATAATACACTTCATTTACACAGCACATTTCGTACAATAATATGATATGTGCTGCTCATCAATAACCACAATCTCTGTTCGGTCCTTCATTTAACTGGAGAAAGTTTTGAGCCACTGAATCACTCATTTATGAAATGCAGTTTACGAGATTGTGGCTCAGATCATCAGATGAAGCGGATATATAGAATTGTGTGTCATCTGCGTAGCAACAGATACAAAGTATTCCCTGTAGCTGCTTCACAGTAAAAGCCTCCATGTGATTTTTCAATGGATTGTGTGAAACAGGAGCAACAAGAAATGCTGTGCAATCGACATAGAACCTCACAAAGATCGACAGGCTTGTGATCACCAATTTAGCACATGTAGAAGTAAAAATCTTAAGTACACAGCATCTCTCAAGTTTTGTTTTCATAATGAAGTCTGACTCAGGGTATGATGTGAAAACAAGGAGCACTTCCTGAGATGATGAAGTGTTCCTTTAAATATCAATTCATCCTGAGAATCACAGAGCTTAAATGTAGATAGAAAATAGCTGAAAATCTGTTTCTTTGCAGTTTTGTCATTTATCTTTTCATCCAGAGGAGGAAAATTAGACAAAATACCGTTCTCTCCTATTGAAACACTATTGTGCTTGGCATCCCATCCCCCATCAACTAAGGAGGTCCTTGTCAGATATGGAAACAGTCCTGGATCTGAAGAGAGTGCATGTTCCTTCTGATTTCCCCATGAGGGTCTCCAGATCTCTCTGGCAGGATACAGAGTTTAGTTTGCAGTCAGTGAATGATTCTCACTTCAGTGGGTGAACCCAATCCTCCAGTTACAAGTCGAAAGGCCAGGTCCAATCCCCGTCCCCAGGCCGTGAGCCGCAGTGACACCTCAGATCAAGTTTTTACTCTGAGACACACTAGGCAGCTCGTGTTAATACTCTGGGCGAAGTGTCATTTTCTTGATACTGTACTAGCACTGCAATGCTACTTGTTACACTTGTTTCTTGAAAATTCCCGAAAAAAATCATGGTAGTGCAGGGTGTATTCACCCACAAGGGGGTCTCAGACAAAAATTAGCCCAAATTCAGACCCCCACCCCACCCCAGCTAGTTTGGTTAAAAGTTTATTAAATGCAGTTTATTTAAGAATATGAATCTGAAGTAAGAATAATAAGATTAGGTAAAAGTGCAGGAGCAGCTTTAAAGCCCTTCAGGTTCATATTGTGCTTTAGTGGTGCATATTATTATTATTATTATTATTATTATTATTATTATTATTATAACACATTTTCATGAATCAATCCACAAAATAATTGCCACAGAGCAAAGCTGGGGCCTTGGGGGGCCCCTGAGTGTCTGGGGCCCTGGAGATGTTGCCTGCTTTGTGATGATAATTGAATATGAGATGAAATGGCTTTAAGAGAGATGTTTATTTTACTTTTGTCTTTTCAGTTGAACAACGTTCTGCCTAAATACAATCCACTCTTTTTAGCCCACTGTAGCAGCCGCATTTAATTACATTGACATGAATTGAGTCCAATCGTTGTTCTGTGTTTGCTAACAAAGAAAGCAGATGTTGGCAAATAGATAGATAGCAGTATAAAGCTATGACTGAATGTTTCCTGTTGTTACCGTCTCATTTTAATGATGTTCCCCTTTTGATGCAGTGCTGTTCCTCTTGGTTTCATCAGTGCATGAATTCAGTTGAAGGGCATTACAAATGCGTCTGCTTGCATTAGCTAATTAACTGCAAATCATGTATACTTACACTACTGCCAGTCATTTACCACATACCATTATGCATGCCATTCATTTTTAGTTTAACTTTTTCTCAAATATAAATTATTGTTGTGAGATGAAACTGGAGTTTGACTCACATAATGTGCATATATATGGACACTCAGTTTTGTGTTAATGAGGATCAGTATCGTGGATTACTCCATTACAAAGATATAGTGAGAATGTGCACCAACCTGGGAAATTAGATTCTCTGTTTTGGCCTGTTCTCCGAAAACCAAAATCTCAGTGTTTTGAACCATCCAATCACTAATTTCTGAAATGCAATTTGCAAGATTGTGTGAATGGACGTGTGAACTGTGTCCCATCTGCATAGCAATGGGAACAGATATTTGCGGATGATAGAGCCTAATGGCAACACGTACAGACCCAGGCCCATTATTGATTCATCAGTCGGGTTCTAATATAAAACGCAAAAGAGACAAGTGGATGCAAATAGATGAAAACTCGCTCAAATTGAGGCAGACTCTTCCGCGTAAGCTGAAAATGTTTGAACTTGAGCAAAGAGTTGCACATGGACAGAGGCTTTATGACTCCACTTTATAAAGGTACAAGAGGAAACAAGAGGAGGCTGAGGCTACATCCACACTAATACGTTTTCATTTTAAAACAGAGTTTAATTACGAAAACGTCTCCGTCTACATGAGCATTTACCATGTTTTACCAAGGGGGAAAAAAACATGTCCACGTAGACTGCTGTAACACCTGAACGAAGTTGTTGGCTAAGAGTGCATAAAAAATGTTAGCAAGAGAGCAGTGAAGCAAAGAGAAACTGGTAGCTAAAAGTAATGATTAAACAGTTAAAATAGTTTAAAGTCACGGAGAAATGGTTTAGCTTGAAGAAGTCGCTAAAAGTAATGGTTAATGGAAACGTCCAGCTTCTGCCACTCCAAGTGGTAGTGTAGTACAAATCCCAAACCAACCTAAATGTTGACAGTACAATTGTATGTATATATATCCAATTTTATATTATTAATAGTTAAATAATATCCTGTTTAAATGTATTCAAACGAGCATATTTGTAATATAATGGGTGGTGTCAATGAAGGGGTTGACCTGAGTTCACTTGAGGGTACGTCTGACAAAAATGCTGGGAGTCACTGCTTTAAATCATTTTAAATGAACTGAACTGAACTGCAATGAGTGAAAGTGACATGCACCTTCTTCTGTCAAACTCGTTCCGTTCTCGTCCCTCTCCCCAACAGTACGGCTACCCACCGGACCGACGATCCATTGCAGCCGGCGTCCCTCCTCAGACCATCACCCCACAGTCCCTGCAAGGCAAGACAGTGAGTGTTACAGTGCACCCCCTCTCCTCCCACACACTCCATACGATGACATTCAACTGACTGTCCCCCTGCTTTCAGGACACTCTTAGAAAAAGTAAACAGAATTGTGAGAGCGTTTACACAGATAAGAAACAGCCTCTGCTGTCCATTGCTGACACTCACACACTCAGTGATACACAGCTCACACGTCTATCTCAGCAGCCTCTTATTGCTGTGTTTTCCACTTGCCTCAGCAGGACGAATGTAATTATATATTAACAGCACACACACACACACACACACACACACACACACACACACGATGCAGCAGTACAAGTGAAATTGTATTTGCTCTCAAATTGAAGCAATGAACAATCAAGCGTGAGGACTGATATTTCTGTTTGAAGCATGCTGGGGATAATATTGTGATTGCCTGACAGCAGTCGAGTGCCTCGGCAGCTTGATGAAAAAAATGTGTCCAGTAATTTTCCACGCGGCTTTTGCGGGGTGCTGTTTTGTCACAGTGGCTGTGTTCCCTCATTTCACTGTGTCACAAATGATGATAAGCTGAGTGTGTGTGTGTGTGTGTGTGTGTGTGTGTGTGAGACCTACCTGTATTTGTATTTGTGTCTGCAGTGCAGGCACGTGTTTGTGTGCACCAGTCCATCCATGAATCTATAATTGAAATCACTCTCTCTTCGCTCTTTACCCTCGTCTAGCAGTTGTGTAAACTGACAGTGCAACTGAATGTAGATGGTGGTAACATGATGTTTTGACCCAGATTGCTGCCATGTAATAAATCAAGCAGCTAACAGACATTGGCCAGTAGCAAAGTCATAAGGTCAATGAAAGGCTACCACATTTTTCAGGAACATTCCCTCTCCGGTTGACACATTATATTGAATTTTCTCCAGATGGAGTACATTTCCTAGCTCACTTCAAGCCTCAAGTCAAAAGTAGGAACTTTTTCTGATTTGAAGGATTGTAACAGAAGCTTTCTGGGTAATAGTGCAGACAGGGAAATGGCCTGTACCTGGTTCAACCAGTTATCAGCAATAATATATAATATACACCTCAACGAGCTGTACAACAGCTAACGATGTCACTCATACAGTTTACATGGGGAATGTGTTGCCTGTTTTCACATCTAGTAGATACAGAGCAGCGTTAGCATTCATTTGGAGTCGTGTTTTGGCCACCAGGCAAATGTCCAAAAGTCCATTATTCACTCTCCTTTTAGCTTTGTTTTGGTCTTCACCAACTCCTCTGGGAAATGTCTGGCTCTTTAGCTGGATGCTCCACATGAGAGCGGTGAGACTGAACTGAAACTGTTAGGCTGCGGGCTGTGAAACCAGCTTTAAAGCCCCACTAATCAATATTTACTACTAATCGATATTATTTATTGCTTATTACCCATGAGTCAAATGACAACCCGTAAAGTGAAAGGGTTACCTGCTGTGATGAACCCAGAGAGAATCATCACCAACCTTTTTTTGGTTTTACTGCACTTTTGCACCGCAAACAAGCTCGGATAAATGCCCCGTACACTACCTGCCCAGCACCAAACGGCAGAGAGGCTGGTGCTACTGTGGTGCTGTATCTGCTGGATGTGTAAATAGGCAATTGTTTCCTAACATGTTAGCCAGAACAACTTCACAAAGCCTTAATAGGTCTGGAATGTGTGTCTGCTCTGTAGTGGCCAAGAAAAATCTATTAATGTTCTAAATTGTATCAACTCACATTTCTTGAATTGTCATGAATATTTCAAATGCAAGCCTCACACGTCTTGTCTATGATTTCAGTCCCAGATCCTTCTCTCTGAGGCTTCCCTAAATTCATTTGAAGTTGTATCTTATTATATATATTTTACTGGACAATTTATCAGCAGTGGATGTAGTTCCACAGAGTCACTGCCTCATGTTTCAACCAGTGGACGGGTGTTGTTGATGTGGTCAGTGTGGCAGTTCTTCTTCTCTCCTCTGTGTGTTGCTCTGTGCAGCCCGAGGAGCTGACCCTGCTGCTGATCAAGCTCCGCCGGCAGCAGGCGGAGCTCAACAGCCTGCGGGAACACACAGTAGCTCAGCTAATGGCCCTGGGTATGGAGGGGCCCAACGCTAAGGTCAGCACTGAGTGTATACAGCATGTGTGTGTGCATGCAGGTCTTTGTGCTTTCCAAACCAAGCAGTCAAAATCCCATATTCTGTGTGTTTGTGTGTGTCGGCAAGGGGAGGTTCCTTCCGTGAGACTGTTATTTTACTCCAAATGAAATTGCTTTTGGTGTATTCTGAAAGGTTCTGTGCGCTAAAGCATGCATACTCACCACGACTCAAGCTTTTTCTTTTTGTGTTGGCAGTCGAATGGTCCACCGCTTTGGTCCAGACTGAAATATCTCGACCTCTGTTGGATGGACTGTCATGACATTCGTGGTCCCAACAGGATGAATCCCATTGACTTTGGTGGTCCCTTAACTTTCTGTTTAGCAGTACCAGCAGGTTGAATTTTCCACTTATCCAGTGAAATAGCTTGACATCTACCAGATACATTGGTACAAAATGTGGTTCAGACTTCCTTCATGGTTCCCAGACGATGGATCCTCCTGATTTTGATGGTCCACTGACTTGCATCCACCAACTGGTTGACATTTTAAGATAAACTGCCATGAAATTTGGTGCAGACATTTATGTTGATGGATGAATTGTAATAGCTTTGGCAAGTCCCTTCCAACACACTGAATGCTGAAGCAGTACTTCAAGCTTTAGTAAATCAAATGTTTCTGTGGCTAAGTACCGCAGAACATGTTGATAAGCTTTTGATAAACGTCTTAAAATATTACCACAAAAATAATACAGGAAAATATGACCGGAACACAAAAATACCATAGGAATTCACCTTAGGAGCAGAACTTAGCTTAGAAGCTTACCACATAAAAATATTGTAAGGGGATGCTGGCTAGCATAGAAGGAAAATTAGCAAGAAAACTACCTCCTTGGGAACTACTTCCCAACTAAAGAAATTTTTATCTCAATAGAGAAACCTGTCATTTGGTATGGGAACACCCCAAATTCAATTTCATTTTGGAGCATTGTTCTGGCATTAATGTAGCCACAGGCTGGTGGAGGTGTAATTGTGTCGGGGCTTTCTTTTGCACCAGTATGTGTGTGTTTGCGCGTGTGTATTTTTACTCCTGTCCATGCATGTCAGCTTGAGGTCTCTGTGCGGTGCTTGGAGTGCATCATGAGGGCTGGTTTGAAACCATCAGCGTGCTGTGTTTTATTTGCGTTCATTTCTATATTAACCTGATACGTTCTAAGCTAGCTTATTTGGAAGACTGAGAAAGGTATCTTAAAATGCATGTACAATAGGTGTCAGCATGTCTGGTATAGCAGCTTAAGTTGTTATGCAGTGCAGCATGTTGTCATGTGTTTTGGGTTGAAGTTTTGTAAATGTTATGAGTCATACTGCAGAATGTGTATGCTGACTAGTGACAGCTTAACAATATGCATGTGTTAAGAGCTGACCAATATAATATATATAGATATAAAATCATATTGTGATATGAGACTAGATACTGTATCATTTGGGATATTTGGATATGGTAATGTGGATATGGTAGCGCTCAAAAATTGATTTTTTTTTCCTGGTCTTAAAGGCTGCATTACTGTAATGTCATCTATTTTCTGAACTTACTAGACTGCCCCAGCTATGTGAGGAGAGCAGTGACTCTTTCTAACATTTTTAGATCATATCCACATTACAAGTGGGATATTCTTGGCTCTACTGAAAGTACCTTCCAGCCCTCCATGCACTGCAGGTGTTACGAACAAAATACTTCAGTAGGAACAAAGAAACCAGCTGCATCTTCTTAGCAATGCTGCATGACTGTAATAAAGTCATGTGCCTTCTTATTCTGCTGTTCTTATGATCATTAGTCAGATCTAATAGTCTTAAATGCTGGAAACACACCTTTTTGCTTCGTATGTGACAAGCTTGTCCAACAACATTGATATTGGATGAATCTGCCAAGCCCTGGATTATTATTCAGTAAAGTCTATTACCATTCAGTGCCAACCTTTTTGAAATTCTTTCTTTGTACAATATCTGTGCATGGAAGATACGGCATGGTTATAGTTAGGGAAAGATTGTGGTTGACAGATAAACTGTGGTTAATAAAACATGTTCCTCAAGTTCACTCTCACTGAAAAAAATATACAATGCATAATTACATATGCAGCGCTGCCTTTTAAACTATCCATCATCTCTTCCTCCGCCTTCTCTTTTTATGATCTCTTCCTTCCTGTTGAAATGTGCCTCTGACTCCCTTTTTCCTTCCCTTCCTCTGTCCTCTCCCTCGTTCTCCTGTCTGCCTCTGTCCTTCTCTACCAAACATGGCCTTACTTTTCCTGCTTCTTCTCTTCCTTCTTCTGCGGCTACTGCAGACTGACGTTCTTTCCCATCACCTCCAGAGGAACCTTATTTACCTGGACAGCCAGGTGAGGACTTCTTAGCTTACTCCTAGTCTGTCTCCGTCTCCAGAATCTAAAATTTGAATCAAACAAAACATTTTACGAGGCCCTGGAACTTTTTAAGCCTTAGTTTTCCCTTAGTGGAAACTAAGATTTACTTACCTTTCCAGATAGCATGTACATTTACGATAATCTCCGTTATCTGTCTGTTTGTCTCTATTTCTTATTCATCTTTTTTTCTGTAGTTCTTTGCTTGTTTACTCGGTTTAGAGGTTTAAAGGACTCTATCTACTGATCTTGAAACTTCAAATTGCGTTAGCTCAAGCTACTCTTGAGCTTTACCGCAGCAGGTTTAGCTCTATTGCCCAGTTTGAACTCTTTCTAAAATGCTTTCTAAAGGCCTGTATTGACTTTTCCAGTTAAGATAGAGGACCATACTGGTGTTTTTTTTTTCATATTTTAGCCCTTTTACAACATTGCTGCTGACCATTTTCCAATGCATACCTTATTTTTTTAGATAAGCTATCCTGCAGGTAGCTATTGGTTTCACTCGAGTTCAGCATGCCATGAAAATCAACTTGCAGAGTTGTAGATCACATATCCTGTTCTTTTTTATTTTTATTTGTCAAAGGTATGTGATTTTTAAGAATTGTTGCATTCATGTGCTGATAGGAAGCCTGCTGATCTCATCACTGAAGTTACGGACTATGAAAACAAATGCAGAGGACAAATAGACATGAACACTTTGACAAATAAAACGTGAATATGATTTCTGTGGGTACCTTCAGAGCAGGGAAAATATTACAGAAAATATTATGGCTGCCCTCTAAACGTTGATGATTCAATTAATCAGTTGAGAAGATCCCGAGTCGAACCTCGTCTTGTTACTTGTTAGTCAAATCACTGCTGGATCACTGGTCCGCGGAGCCCTAGTGATCTGTGGTGCAATTGCAAAGGGTCCGTGAAATAATAAAAGCTATATTTTAAAAAGGTTCTATTTTATTAGTAAATGTATCAACACATGTTGTAATAAATGTATACATTCTCGTTTAATTTCACACAAATAAAAAATGAGTAATTCTAAATTAACCTCTAAATTTGCGGGCCTTAACAGACATTCTAGACAACATTCTAGTTAAACTGTTAAACCCATTCACCGTGGCATTAGCAATATGAAGAAATGGCTAAAACAAAACAAACGGCCATCCACAGACTGTGGTCCACAGGAGAAGAAAACCAAGATGGAGAGCAAAAAGAGGCAACATAAAGAGGATCACATCATGTTCGGATTTACTTCAACTGATGCTGATCACCGCAACCTCCATTTCCTGTGTGCAGAGGTACTGTCAAACCAGGGAATGAAACATGCACACCTACAGAGGCATCTGAGCACCAGACACCAGTCGTCTGTGGCAAAGACTGTGGATTTCTTTAGAAGAATACTGTCCAAGTTCAGGGGAGGTCAAAATCAAAAGCAAGCTGCAAGCAAGATGTCAACAACTTCCCTGCATGCGTCATACCAAGTAGCGTTGCTAGTTGCCAAAGCTTAAAAGTCATATTTACTAGCAGAGGAGCTAGTAGTAGAAGCTGTGCTGGCTGAAACCATGGTGGATTTATGGGCTTTCTTTCACCGCATCAGTCAAAACGTTGTCCAGTTCTGGCCTCATGTGTTTGGAAGTCAATGCTTCTCTGTGAATGATGCAGTGCCTGCATTGGATGTCGGGGTTTACCTGCCTACTGTGAGAGACTAGTCCGCGGTACCGCCATCTGTGATGCGAGCAGCACACCTGGCTGGCACACCTGGCTTACCTTGCCAATGTTTTTGGCCACCTGAATGAGTTGAACATGAGCTTGCTAGGTGATGGTAAAACTTGTTCTTCAGATGTACAACCGAGTTTCAGCTTTCCTGAGGAGAGCTGACCTCTGGTTGAGATGGTGTGACTCAGGAGATGTCAGTAGTTTCCTTCTGCTTACCACTTGGATAGCTGACGGCGCCATGAAGCAGAATAATTTGAACTGTAAAAATGTACCTGGCCAAACTTTCAAACGAGTTCTACTACATGACTGCATACGCAGGCCTTTCATGCCCAGCAGCATTGATACAGCACCAGAGCGACTCCATGAGAGCCTCATCGACCTGTCTTCGGACCATGGCTTCAGGCTGCAGTTTTCAGAGACATCACCAACACAGTTTTGGTGCTGTGTGGAGAAGGAGTACCCGGAGCTTACAAAAGAGACTCTCTACCAGTTGCAGCCGTTCAGGTCTACCTCACTTTCTCAGCTATGACACATAAAGACCAAACAAAGCAACTGACTTGAGCTGGAGAGCTGGAACCCACTATTCAACCCAGGTTAAAGAAGCTCATGAGTGGCAGAAAAGTGCAGGTGTCTATCTATATCTATGATATTTGTTGAAATCTTAAATTTGGTGATGTCCTTCGAGATTGTGCATACAAATGCTGTTTTATGCAGCTGTATTACAATAAAGCAATGTAGGTTTTCCCTACAATTAGCCTAATACAATTTCTGTTTCTGTCGAAATATGCAGGGGGGTCCAGTACCCAGAAACAGTTGAGAACCACTGGTGTAGGTAATACCTGAGACTGACATGTGGGCTGTTCTAGTTTAGTCGGCTGCTCTGCAAGTGCGCTGGACTGTAAAAATATATTTCTCACAAACGTAGGTAATGTGTATTGATGAAAAAACATTGCTAATAATGTTAGTATTTTTGCAAACAAAAAAAGATCTGTAGATAAGTCAAAACAGGATGTGGGTGTGGTTACAGGTGCAACAGTGCACACTCCTGACCACACCCAGAACAAGCTACACATTTCTGCATGTTGATTTTCAAAGCGTACTGAAATGAAATGAAACCAATGGCTGTGCGGAAGGTAAGAAATCAATATAAAAACTTTGGGTGAGTTTTGGAATATTCACCGGTAGTTGCACCATAGCAGGTTAGCTACAATATGCATAGACATTGGCATATGAATAGCTAATTTATTTGCATGCTGCTTGGAGCTGTATTAAACTCACTCACTCACAGCCTTATTTGTATGTACCCTAGTGCAGCAACACTCAACCTCTCTGATTGTTTGCAAATGTCAGCCTTGTACTCTCAAGACAAGAACAGCTCAGACAACACAATTCTATTTACATGGAGGCTTTATGGGAAACTAAGATAAGAGTAGAAATTCAGTCCAGTATGTTTATGTGGCCTGTGGTGTACAGCCACTGGTTGAACAAGTTATTTAATTGTGGCAAGTATTTGTTATCTGCCCCAACTGTTACTGGCACTAATGTTAGAAATAATATGGATGTTTCCACTGGCATCTCACTAACATTGTATTGCAGCATGCTCGGGCTGCCGGGCTAATTGTGAGAAAAACATGACCGGACAGTTCACAGAGGCATACCGTGATCATGGCAGTCATCTAAATGTGTTTTTTAATTTTGGCCTGTAGGTTAGAACTCGCCTTCCCACAGTTCCTGCATTATTGGATAGGGCTGCTCGGCTCTGAAAAGGTCATGTGCTTCAGGGAGCAGCTAACCTTGGACAGGCTGTGTAGGAGGGAGTGGTTAGCAGTTTGGATGCTAATTGAAAAAAATGAACAAAAAAAGATTTGATTGTCACAAATTACAAAGAGGAGCTGTTGCTCTTCCTCTAAAGGTTCAGTCAGTTTTTATCTTCATTCAGTTATCTGAGTTCATGTACATCAAAGCTAGTGGAACAATCCATTCACTGCCTGTTTATTCTAACTACCATTGTCCAAACCCTTTTATTAAATAAATATTGTTCCAACTTCCTGTCAGTCTTTCATTTAAATTAATGTCTGTATGTTTGGACAGTCCCCTTGCAGAGACTACTGTTTTATTACAACTTTGTTCTATATGTTATGATAACACTATACGTACCAAAGTAACTGCTGAACATAGGAACATCAGTAAAAATAAGTCTGACGGGTCAAGAAACATGAGCAGTCAGACGATCATGCAGGTTGTAAACATGCAAACATTTTTGGCCAGATTATTTATCCCTTTATTTGCAGGTGAAACCAAATGTAAGCACACCTCAAATGTCAATAATAATCTCTCATTGCACAGTAAAACCATGTCTGTGTATGACTAAAGTAAAGACAGTGGGTTACAGTTGAACCAGAAGAAGTGGGTCTATAAACAGTGATGGACAGTTTGGGTAGTAACTCTTCACCTTGGTTCGAGGACTTGTTTGCAACCTGTCTGATCTTCTGACTGCCCGTGTTCCTTGCCTCATTGGACCTATTTTTGGCAATGCTGCTCTGAGATCCATAGTAGTATTAAATGGTCCTAACAGATAGAACCAATGGCCAGAACTACAAAAATAAAACCAAAGTGGTAATAATAAAGCATCCTTTAACTTTCAAATTTGCTTAAAAGTTGCTTGGTAATGATTAGAGTATCATCATGTCTGTTTTTGCTTCCAGAATACAGTAGTTTTGTTAACAGTGGGTGGTGATACATAACACCTTAAAGATGTAACTTTAAAATGAATCTAAGTGGACATATCTATCTCAAACATATGTTTCTAGTCTCTGCAAGTTGATGTTCATTGTAAAGGTCTTGACCAGTTAAAATGTTTTGGTCCAAATCAAGATGGACCTGTGGAAAACCTACGCAAAACCATCATACATAAATTAAGTTTGAGAATCCGACAGGGACACGAAGACGGTCCTATGGCAAATCAGCAGTACCCTACCCGAACCATTTAGACTGAAGATAATCTGGACCTGGCCCAATTTGGGTCCTTGATCATGTCTTATTTACTAGAAACCAATTGCTGCCAGCATGGAAATACATTGAAGAATGTGAAACCTATAGTGTGCTTTGGAAAATTCTCAATATGAATACGAAAACACAGGAATGGTCCTTAAACATATGTTAATACCTCTGCACTTAGTAAAATGTTGCCTTTCCAAGCTACTTCTCGCCAGCCACAATGGTGAATTTCAATGGAAATGTTAGAAAAGCTCACACTTGACCACAGCTGTTTCAGAGAAGATTAGGATTAAGGGTTAGGATTGATCAGAAAGCTAGAGAACCAGAGTGCTAGAGAGTGTCCATTACAGACTAGTGTTTATCCTGGGTTTTCTCCTGTTTAAAGAGAGGAAGAGGGTTAGTCCCATTCCAGCTCATGGACATCAGCCAGTAAGCAGTGCCTGATCCTTCAAGCAACATGTACTGCTGTGTTATTACACCATTGTATCCTCTTTCTTCTTGGCGCTCCGCTAGACGAAGGAGAATGAGCCTCTAATCTTCATGATTCACACTATGATCGAGAACTCAGCACCGAGGCCGCAACTCTATCAGCAAGTAAGGTCTTTGGCGGGTTCTGGCTTGAGTCAGTGTCAAGACAGTCCATTTGTCTTTTGAATATTGAATATTCAGTTAAACCATTGTTAAAGGTTTTCACAAGTCAAGTATCATGTTTGTAATCTTACATTTTACGTTAAAACACCAAAATTTGAGTTTTTTAGGGTTTTTGCATAACTTCAAGTACATTTAAGTGTACGTAGATTGAAGAGTTCCGTCTCAAAGAGAAATATGTGCATAAAGTAAATGTACATGACAACGATTATAAACTTCAGTAAGATTGGGGGTTGTTTTCCCAAAGTGGACGTCTCTGTTGTTTCTAAATTAACTCTTTCATTTTAGCTTGACTGAAGTGGAGCAGACTCAAACCAGACCTTTGCCCTGGTAGCCCAGTGGTTGTGTATCCACGTCTTCCCCCTCACCATCAACCTCTTGTTTCACCACTTTGGATGCAGTCAGTCCGTTCATCAACCAGTTGTTAATCAGCAAACATTCCCAGATGCCATCACATCATTATTTAAAGTGTATCTGCAGTTGTCTTTGGTTCCAGCACATCACATGTCATTGCTTTGTGTTTGATTAGAAGTGACCTGAAGCGAGCATGGCTTATGGTGTATTGCTACATAGCCATGGATTTCTCCTCTCACCGTCTGTCTTGTGCCTGATACAGCACTATTCATTGTTGAGTATCGATTTGGAAATGCTTATACTGGTTGGATGTGTTTGTCTTAAAGGTTCACTTTTTCAGATGTTCTGTGGAGAATAATGCTCTTAATGTTTTTCAGTATTTAAATGAGTAGTTCAACATTTTAAGAAATACACATTTGCTTTTTTTCCCAGAGTGAGTCTGGACATGGTTAGCCTAGCTTAGCATAAAGACTGAAAGCAGAGGGAAACAACCACCCAAAGTTTAAAAAATATATGGCGTCCAAAGCTCACTAGTTGATTAAACTGTGGCTTGCTGGAACTTTTTATTGATGAACAGTGTTTTTACAGAGCCAGGCTAGCTGTTTTCCCCTGCTTCCAGTCTTTATGCTAAGCTAGGCTAACTATGTCTTGACTCTATGGAAGTATACTGATGACAGAAGGTTTGAGAGAGAGAACGAAACAAATTCTGAGAGCTAGTCAGTCTGCATGTCATATCAGGCTCATTAGATTTCTGAGGGCAGCATTCAGCTCAGAAGTCACACTGAGCCTCATTCGTGTTCTTTTTTTTAATGGTTCAGATCATTATCTCTGTTAAAATGATTCATAAAAATGGAAAAAGAAGAAATAATAAAACCTGGTTCAGAAAATGAAGCTAACACGGCTGTTATGATATATAGATAGTAACTACTTTTACATGAATTTGACTTTTAAGTCCCCTGTTGCAGCATATTCACAATTCTGGACTTCCTCTAGTTTATATGAGGTAAACTAGGGATGCGTTCAGTCTGAAAACATTTTGAGCCGTTTGAGCCGTTTAACTGTGCTCAGTGCTTTGCAGAAGCCTTTGCAGGTCAGTTTGCTTGCAGCAGTGATAACCCAAGCTGGTCTGACTGGATGGATTTAAGCTCGTGTAGAGAGTCAGTCAGGATCATCCAGGCCCAGCTATGATGCACTGACTACATCAGTTTGAAACTGACTAGTCAAACTATATTTTAAAATGTGTCCAGTGATGTAAAATAAAAAATGTAACCAACGTCTTCATTAAACCTTTTTTGTAATTTCTGAATATTTGAATTTGAACTCTATAATGCATTTATTCATTACTTACTAGACTTTCTAGAAATTCTAGAAAACCTTCCAGCGGGTTGAATAGTCTTCCTACAGTCCCACATTAATGCAGCCTCTGCATTCCCTCTGTGTGGGTCTGAACCATCGTCTCTCTGCCGGTTTACCTGGAACAATGTGCTCTGTAAAATTCTGTCAGAGCAATTGTCAGAGGATTTTATCACTTTACTCCAGGCCGCAATAAAATATGTGCCTCTGTCTGCCCTCATCTATTACCTTCTGTCTCAGCCAACAGCTTTTCTTTTTCCTTTTTTTCAGGAGGAAAAGGCAGAAGGGCTCATCAGTCGCCCCAGTGTAGTTTATGTTCATGCTATGTAAGAAAGCTGTTTTGGTACATAACAAAAAGAGAGTTTTAAGTCAGCGATTTTTAAGTGGAGGTGCATTTAAGGGACCTTTGTTTCATTTTACATATAGTGCACTCTGTAGCTGCAGAGACTTGACACTCTGTTTACGCAGAGAGATAAATAGGTTGTTTTCTCTTTCTGTACCTGGAGCAGGTTAAAGAGATGCTAGAGGTTATGGAGGTTTCAGAAGCGGAAAGAGACACACTGGCATCAACCAACCCACCCAAAAAAGACAGAGCAGAAAAACTGTTTATTTACATACATTTACGTGGCTTCCATTAGTCTAACAAAAGACCCACAAACCCTGAAAATGATATGGAGTCTCACAACGCTGTATCTACACCTCTAATCACGAAGCACTAAAATAAAAAAGTGGAATATGACTGAAATATAATTTTAGTCTTGTCTCAGGAACACTGTCTTTTCTGCCCTAGCTTTGATTGGTGGATTTTAGTGTCTTTTTATTAGAATAAATAATACACAAAATATGAAATTAAATTATTGGATTTTTTCCCCCCACAAAACATGCAGAGGAGGGTGAGCAGTTTTTAAATGTCCTGAGTGTCTGCAGAACTTCTTGTTTGGCTGCATAGGGCCTCTACAAGCTCAACCAATCACAGGGCAGCATCTGTTTTAGTGAGTAAATCAGACTGAAACTGTAAAAGCAGAGGGGACAAATCTATGATTTGGTACACATCAGTCACCAGCTGAAAATAACACTCTCGCATTTGACTAATATGTCTAATAGTTTGGGACTTCATTTTATCTGTATCAGTGCATCTGCCCTCTCAGGCTACACCTCCCTGCATCTTTCTCTACACATGTTCAGCCACAAGATCTCTGGTAACACCTGGGTGAACAGCTTCAAGGGAAATGAAACAGGATTAGTGAATATGCCCCTCACTCACTCTTTTCTCTCTAAAATCTGTAGCATTTGGGGAAAAATGACTTTTAGTCTTAATAAAACACAGTTTATATCCCACAATTTGGTTAACTCACACTTTGACAGACTCCATCCTATATGCATTGGAAAAAAAACTGAGATGTAAGGTCATTATTTTCCCACAAATTGCACAATGTGCAGTAGCATTTTGGAAGAGAACTCTTGATGGCTGGAGCGCTCAGCTGTCCATCCTAACAGACGCGTTGTCGTCGCCCCCTGCTGTCCGTCTCTGACTCTGCCTCCTCGTTTCAGGTCAGCCCAGACGACTACAAAGACACCGGCTCCTTCATCCAGCGCACAGAGGAGGCCGACATAGATGTAAGACAAGCACAGCTTTCAGTGAAATAGAGTTTCAAAGTTTCAAAGAAAGCTCAGCTCATGTGTGTGTTTCTGTGTGTGTCAGACCAAGCTGAGCAGACTGTGTGAGCAGGACAAGGCGGTGAGGATGCAGGAGGAGAAACTGCAGCAGCTACACAGAGAGAAGGTACAGCTGTCACTGTGTGTGTTAATGTGCGTGTCTTTATGTAGACTCATGTGTACAATAAGTGTCTGTGTGTGTTTTGTGGCAGCACACTCTGGAGACGGCCCTGCTGTCTGCCAGTCAGGAGCTGAGTGAACAGAGCGGCTCCGGCGGTGCAGCCACACAGAGCCTGGTCCAGCAGAGAGACGTGTTGCAGAACGGCCTGCTCAGCACCTGCAGGGAGCTGTCCAGGGTCAACACTGTGAGCACACCCCGACACACACGTCACTGCAGAACAGGGGCAGGAAGTTTAGTAAAGAAAAACTACCAAGGGCGCTTCCACACTGGCATTTCTTGGAGCATTTTGTCTAGAAGTTGGTAATATGGATGGGTTTTCTGAATACAAGTGCAGACCTGTATTCATCAAGCGTCCCAGAGTGAGCTTCTTGGAAGACGTGCTTTATTCAGCATTCATTTTTCACAACCTCAGGGGGGTGGGGGGTGCAGCTTTGCAGCAGTGAGGATTTGGGTCTGTCACAACTGATCATTTCAGCAGTAATAGATCAAACTTTGATTGCTCTAGATCAGACTACACAACATCAGTGTGAAAATGACTGATAAGGCGATGTGCTTTGCAATTTCAAAGCAAACAAGCACATTTTATTATATAGCACAAGATACAGTGTGCAGAAATGGGGTTTTTTTCTGTTTTAGGCAGATGACCTAACTGACAGGAGACAAATGCACGTATATGTTTTTCTGCTCTTAATGACTTTACACACCGGGGACGTAACGAATAAACAATACGAAAATACTCGTCTGCGAATGTTTCGCATCAAAACTGTTCACACTGGCAGCAATGCGAATTTGCGATAGATAGATTCATGCCCGCTTATTCTTTAGAAAAAAAATAGACGACACTCGTATAAAGCTTATGTGCTCAGAAAAATCGACCTTGTTCCAAAAAGATTACGTCACCTTTTTACCGCATAATATTTGCGTTCTGTGTGAAAGTACTCATGATTGCCGCCCGAATTAATCGCACAAAAAAAATGCCTCCGGTGTGTAAAGCCCTTTACTCTGGTTCTATTTTTTGTTATGTTGGTGACATGGTCAGAATCAAGAACAACACCCTTATTTTTCTGACCGGTGTGGTACTTTCCAGTGACAGAGAGGGCAAATGAGAACACGTTTAGTTTTAGCACCAAAATAGACAGACAGACATAAAGGCTTTCAGTTTTGCCATTGTTGAGGCTGAGAGGCAAGTGAGAAAAACAACTCTGGTGACCCATTTTCTGAGTTTTCTAAGAAGTGCACCACTACTCCATGTTCTAAATAGAACTCAAAGCATTCATGTTTTCTTCAAGGTGAGTTTGAATTTGTCCATGCACTCTAAACACAAGGTACATTGTGTATATTGTGTGTTAGCAATAAGAATATACAGTATGTACTTTGTGGGGTAGTGGTGCACTTCAGCCTCCTGTGGCTGAAATGCAATTTTTTCACCTGCCAAAACTTTTTATTTTTTCACAGATACAAAAAAGTAACATAGAAAGATTATCTTGGCCAAACCTTTTTTTTTCTCCTGTTCTTAAATGATAAACACAGGACAGAAAACAATTTAGATCAGACTTAGAAAATGGATCACCAGAATTTTTTTTTTCTCACGTGCCTCTCAGGACTTCCGTAGCTTGGGGGCATCCAATTATTTATGTGTTCAACCAGTGATTGACCAGGGTTTAGGTCTCCAGGGGACAGAAATAAGGCTCAGAATGTCCCATCAACACAATTCTTGTATCTCTAGAACACTTTCCTCTATCCATCCATACACAGATCTTTGCAGCATGTTGAAAGATCTGTGGATATACCGACACCCAGATAATGTCAAGTAACTCATTTTTACATACATCAAGTTATAAAAGAAATGGGAAGTAAGGAGCCAGGTAGATAGGAATTATTTTGGGAAGCAGAAGTTTGGGCACACACACACACTCACACTCACACACAGTCTCATGACCCTGTTGGCTGGTGTTCTGATTTCAGGAGTTGGAGCGCTCCTGGAGGGAGTATGACAGGTTGGGGGCAGATGTCACTCTGGCCAAGTCCAATCTGCTGGAGCAGCTGGAGGCCCTGGGCAGCCCACAGGTAACACACACACACACACACTCACACACACACTCACACAGGTTTACAAGGGGTGATCGTAGCTTTTTGAGCTTTTGACAGCATTTATGTGTGTGTGTCCTCAGACAGAGCCTCCAAGCCAGCGGCACATCCAGATCCAGAAGGAGCTGTGGAGGATTCAGGATGTGATGGAGGCTCTGGCCAAAAACAAACCACAGCGGAGCACAGACAGCAGTGAGAGTCTCCGATAACACTTAGATAAATAAGATTAATTTCACATTCATCTGATGTGATTTACATTGAGGAGGAATGTTTATTAATTATCTCTCTAGGAATTGTAGAGAATGAAATCCGAATTTCTGGGAGTGAATCTGATGTGGAGTGAATCTGACGCAACTCTCCTTTACTCTGTTTTGGATCTAAAAACCTAGCTCGGATGTAGAAGCATCAAATGCCTTTTCAGGTGTCTTTTGTTATGGAGAAGGTTAAAGTCCCTTTCCTGTTCTTTCCATATTCCCTGTGTTCAGCAGGTTTCCCTGATTCCAAACCGCTCTCCAGTCTACAGAAGAATGAGGTAAGGCAGCACCCCAACCCACGCAGCACATAACTAACATCTAGACCATTTTACAAAACATACTAAAGCTTTTTAGATTGATTTCCTTCGTACCAGGCAGCCACTGGTTTCAGTTTAATTCAGTACGCTATGAAACGTGTTCTGTCTATCACAGTGACTGTTTTCTTTTGCCAAATGACACTACAGGCAGTTAATGCAACTGTGAGCAGGGAATGATCTGAAAACTCCTTGCTGGTGCATTCATGATTTCTCCAACCTTCAAGACTTTCGAGTTGCCTGTTTCACAGCAACCTGTTTCATGATGGCCGTCATTGCTCATTTTTGTTCGTACAGCCACAGACACACAAGACATTACAGCTCTACGTTCTAGCATCTTTCAGCTCATTGTTTTGGTTTTTCAGCCCACGGCTTGACTGTTTTAGTTCAGTCTCACAGCTAGCTAGTGAAAAAGCTCTGATTTCTTTGGAATGAGACCAGCTGTGTTAACTGTCAACAGGCAGTGACGCTGCTGCCACTCAGTCCTCTCAAGGAGGGCGACGGCGTGCCCCCCCGCCCGCCCCTCCCCCAGTACTACGACTCATCAGAGCGCCCCCCTCACGTGCCCCCCCACCACCCACACCCCGGCGGCCGCCTGCCCCCTCACACGCACCGCCCCGAGGACCGCAAGGCCGGCTCCAGGAACGGAGCCCACAGCGTAAGGACCGGCGAACACCGTCATGCCCTCCCATGTCTGCTCCCTCCATCTGTGACCGCCATCTGTCAGCACACTGAATCTCTCCATCTGAAAGATCCTTTCGGAAGATGCTGTGTGCTTACGATCATGTTCACATTCATTGTCACATCTCAACCTCATCCCAAAGGCTGAATGAATATGCACTGAAGAGACTCAGCGAGTGCTAGTTTGGATGCACGTAATTAATGTCAGCGTTGTTTTTCTGTTTACTCATGCAATCCATGCTCCATCCAGCCGTCGCTGTCACTCACCTACAGTGTCACATTCAGACCCATTCTGCTCCGTACATGGATTTATTTGTGGAATTTCATTGCTGTGAGGGTGATGTTTGATTGTGTGGGTTTACACTTGTGTTTTGAGTGTATTTTGCCTTCTACTTGCTTACTACTGTGTGTGTGTGTATATTCAAAAAGCCTCTTTCTTATCACCAGATAACTCTCCTTTATGCCTGTGCTATTGCAATGCATATTTGTTGCTACAAAGAACAGTTCTCAGTAAACCATGAATGGTTCTACAAGCATGTTTTGATGCTAAGAGGCATTTACTGTAAGATCAAAGTGTGCCTGTTAGGTGAAAACCTTGTATCTCCGAGTCTGGTGATGAGCCCAGTTCAGCCCGTCTCGGTGTTATTTACTTTCATCTTGCCTCATCCTTCGTCCCAGACCTCAAAGCTTTGCTTCTAAGTGCCACTGTAAGGAAAAAATCAGAGATTTCGAGAAAAAAAGTCAACAGTTTTAGAAGAATAGTCGTAATTTTTGAGGAAAAGTCTTAATAATTGTAAAAAAAAATGTCATGATATGGACTCATTGTCTGGTTCCTGTTTTATTTTGTAGTACTGTTTCTTTGGTTGTCTTGTTTTCCTGCCTTCATGGTTACTCTGGTCCTGATTGTTTGTACGCGTGTGTGTGTGTGTGTGTGTGTGCATGTGTACGTGTGCCTGACTGCTGCTACACGGTGTGTATTCTGACCCTGAGCGATCACTCCCCTCTCTCTCACAGCAAGCTCCAGACTACCGGCTGTATAAGAGCGAGCCTGAGCTGACCACAGTTAAGGAGGAAGTGGACGAGGCCAACGGCGAGGACAAGGACAAGACCGAGACCTCTGCTGAGAGTAAAGACGCTGCAGCCATAAAAGGTACTCCTGGACTCACTTCTCACACTTTGTGTAAGTGCATCCAGTATCTGGGCAACAGTGTACGGTTACCCAAATAGTGGAGATAATGCTCAGGACCTCAGGACTTATGCAAAATTGTAGTTTTAGGATTCTGAACGTATCAGACAGTATGGATCCTGGACTGCCTTTGGGCTCCATTTATCCTTCCCTGGTATTAAGAGTATTAACCACAATACAAACATTAAAGACATGTCATTTTAATTCTCAGTTACAGAGCAGACACTGTATGAATAATTCTAAGCTTATTAGTGGAAACACATGTAACATTTGAGATATCTGACTTGGCATCACATTCTTCACATTTCCTTATTGTATATATACTGTATGTATGTGTATATGTTGTATATTGTTTTTAATTGTATTTGCAAAAGACGGTGTGACACTAACCAAACTGATTGTTTTTTTTGAAGTGACAACTTGCAGTGATGTCCCTGAATGTCTCCTGTTTTAACACTCTTTTAACATGTTTTGTGAAATGGAGCACAGTTAAATTTCTGCCACAACATGAGCAATTACCCTGACTGCAGTGTGTGCTAGTGTGTAAGTGACAGCATTCCCTGCCGTCTCTCCCACAGTGCCCCCCTACCCGGTGGGCATCGTTCCTCCCAGGACCAAATCTCCCATGAGCCCTCCCGAGTCCTCCACCATCGCCTCCTATGTCACTCTGAGGAAGACCAAGAAGCCTGAATCCAGATCAGTACGTTTTGCCCTTGGCATCAACAGACACAAAAAAAAAAACAAGTTTAGATGAAATGAACCGATTCCAATTCAGCAAATGTGGCAGGAATCAGCCTAAAGGACGGCTTACTGTCTGGGTGAACATTTCTTTGAGTCAGAGCTCTTTAGATTCTTAATCTGCTCCGCCAAGAAAGAAATACATCTCTGCATTTACAATCACATGTCACTTCATCATGACACTCTCATTCAGAGCAGGTTCCTAGAGCATTCTTGCTCTAGGAAATGTTTGCAAGTGTTGCCTGACAGTTCCCCTTTTCCCTTCAGATTCACTGCCTCTCTTCACATCTCAGAGCTGAAAGTTCGTATTCAAATCTCTGTCTTGTGTTCTGGGTTGATTTAGCGTTCAAACATGCTGTCTTTGTTTTCTTTTTTCAGTGCAAGATACAAACAGATGTTTTTTGTGTTCTTTAATCTGCCACTCTTTAATCGCAGTTGTTGTGGTAGAGGCTGTAGGAGAGTGAACAGAAAACAGTGAGGCTGATATCGATGAGATCAAATTGCAAACGGTACCGCTGTCAATCCCTCGTAATTACTGAATGTAAATACATTGAATGATTGTTACAGAAAAACATGACCATAAATATCAAAAATTAGGTTCAATTTCATGAAAGCTTTAAGGATTAAAACTTTCTTGCTCAAAAATCCTGTTTCAGCCAGAAGATATGGTGAATTACAGAATGTATATACATTCAAACTGTCTATATATATATATCACACCTTGCAGATGTTTTGGGTATACATACACAGAACCACACTTTGTCAACACAAACAAATAGCAGCATGTTTGTCCTCACAGCTCACATACTCTGTCCAGATGGAAAAGCATCAGAGCAACAACAGAGTCATGTCATACTCACCACTCTGCTAGTCTCACTTTCTCTCTTTTGAACAAAAATCCTGTAAATAATCCACCCGTTTCTACTTTGCCATTTCTTTGGTTTGTTGTGAAGCTTGTGTCGTTCTTCTACAGACCTTTCACATTAAAAGCCTTCCAGTGCCTCAAAGGTAATAATCCCTCCCTTTCCAGGTGGGATTTTTATGTGAAACATCTGCAGGAAGGGTGGAGTTTTATTGACTAATACTGATCGAAAAAACAGCAAAGTAGATGCAAATAAAATTAATTTGTGAATACAGTATTTGTGTTCTAAAGAGAAACTCACCCACACTTACGCCTACACTGCACCGCCATACCACTGACATGAAGTAATAGCCTACATCCTGACTATAAACACTCACCCACAGATTCAAAAACAAGACTTAAGTCGAAAGCCCATACATGCTGACATTTTTGCCATGCCAAGGAAAGGTCAGGCAGATACCTTTGCTTTGGATAAAAGTCCGCCAGTGAAGGCTAGTGAAGCAAAAACATACACCCAGAGTTTAATGCACGAAAAAAAAAAAAAAATGTAACACTGAGTTTTGTTCGGCACAGGACCGTCCCAGGAGTGCAGTGGATCAGACATGGTTTGGGGAGCGAGAGGTGGGCCGAACGAGGATGAGTGTGGAGGAGCAGCTGGAGAGGATGAGGAGAAACCAGCAGGCTTCATCACTCCGAGAGAAGAAGAGAGAAACCCCATCCCGCTCGCCGTCCTTCAGCAAAGACAACCCTTTTGTTATCCTGCAGGTGATGCCCCCCCCCACACACATATACACATAAGCATTAACAAGACTGCTTTAGCTTAGAAACTAGCTCTCATGCTGACTTTTTCCTTAGCCCTTGAAAACTGTCAACAATTTTCAATACATCTATGAATTCAAGTGTGTATGTGTGACTGTGTGTGTGTGTGTGTGTGCAGAGTCGGGCCCAGGCAGAGGGGGCCTGCGCAGACCCTGTGGAGCTGGAGGCAGCTCTGCAGCAGCTGAAGGTGGCTCACATGGAGCAGAGCAGGACGGCTGCCGAGGCTGCTGGGACTCACACAGAACCTGCAGCACAGGTTCATGGGATTTTTTTTTTCGTTTAAATGTTTTATCTCCTAGTCATAGCCACATTCACTAAGTTGTGAACTTCACTCTGTCCTGGCAACCAGTTCCAACTGTAAGAACATTATACATTTTCATCCAAAACAAATACAGATTTTAAGCAAAATACTAAAACTACTAATAAAGTGCAAGTCCATGTGTTTTTATGAACTTTTATTAACAGCTAATGCAGTATTCTTATGTAGTATGATTACATTATCAAATTTTGTACATCTATATATGTACAAAATACTACTAATACTTTTCATTCACTGGTTGCAGTCGTATGCTTTGGTTTTTTGGATCGGTGTTAATCTACTGATTAAATAAAGGATTGGTTATATAACCTTTATATATGTGGTGCAATGCATGATATGCCATCATGAATAAGTTGTAAAGCCTCATGCACATTTCTGGTGATGACTGTACAAACAGCTCCTTGAGGCATGATTCTGTTTCAATCTCCAGAAGGTGCAGAGAGCGGAGGAGGTGAAAAACGACAAGTGTGAGGAAGTGCAGCAGGAGAGGGACGTGACCCTGCAGAGCGTAGACAGTGAGGTACTGTCGAGAAGCCGGCACAGCCAGGGTGGACATACATGCTCATAATTCAGTCAGTTCCTGTTACAGCATACATATTAGTCATTTGAAACAAATACATATACATAGGGGATGGATGCACGTGGTATCTGTCCCTATGGATGTCAGCTAATAGTAAACAGGTACATGCTGCAGGAGCAGCCGGTGAAGGAGAATCAAAGGAATTCTAACACACATCTTCACTACACACAGCTCTCTCTGTTAAATTCACCGTCTGTAATCCCAGCCCTGTCTGCCAAACAAAGCAGCTAATGGGCCATTGTGGCTGTAACATCTCTGAGTGTAATCTGGTACAATAACAGAGGATTTGTGGGAATGTGGAAGAAGCCAGGTCGGCTTTGAGAGGTTTATCTCCGGGATTCAGCCAGGATTGCTAGCTGGGTCTGGGCTGCTCTCCAGTGGGATGCCACCCCGGAGCTCCACCCTCATTCCAAAGCAGAGACAGAAACACACACACTTATTCACTCATTAATTTATTGTTTTATTCATCTCTTTATGTTGGATTTTTTTTGTCATGTCTTTTCTCAATTGACTTATTTCCTCGTGTATTTATTTTCCTTTTTTTAAATTTAGTTATTCATTTATTCACTAGCTGGCCTCTGTTATCAGACATCAAATATACTTACATATTTGTGTGCCAATATCCATTATACATTTCTCCGTAGTGATCATTATTTCTTTCTTTATTTCAAGTAAAAAATACCATGACGTGAAAGCACAAACTCAAAGTCTTGTTGAGATAACAGATACACATCAGTAGTCTTGAGCTGCATGTAACAACACTGCCAGCACACTTCTGATTGCTATCGTTACACAAGTGGACGTACAGTTTGCTTTGAAGAAAGAGGACTGACTAATTCCTTGTACCAATACTGCTCTTTGTATGTAATTCCCAGCACATCACAGCATCATTTTCTAATTAAAGCGCGCGCACGCGCGTGTGTGTGTGTGTGTGTGTTTCAGCTGTGTGAAAGCCAGAGGGTGGTGATTCTGGACCTGGGTACGGAGCCGCAGCGTGTGGAGATTGTAAACCTCCAGCCTTTTGAGGATGACGAAAGCAGAGAGCAAGATCTGACAAGCTCGCCAACAAACACCACCACCGAAAACAGGTGTGTGGGTGGGTGGGTGCATGTGCTAAGATCCCTTCAACTTTCTCTGGCTCGTGACTCCATTTTAGGTCCCAAAATTCTTCTGACCCCAACTATTATTGATAGGTGGGGGAAAGAAAGCCACTCCATCACCAGCTAGTCTCTTACTTTGGCTCTGTTTGAAATGGCATACTAACATACTGTTCTACTATAAGTAGGACGTCAAATTGAGTGTGTAGTGCATTCCAACTGCATATTATGTGGACTCCGTGCATCCCAGAAATACCCAGATGTATACTAGATTAGCAAGAATTCCTGAGTATGTGACATGAGCTTACTGAACATACTCAAGATGCATTGCGTCTCTTCAGACTGTGCAATGGCAGTAAAATAATTAGGAATGATGGAGAGTGAAGGTGAACCAGAAGCTACTCTGGACCCAGGTACAGTTAAGGGGAACAACATATATAATGTACTGTAGAAAAAAGATTTAACACTAAAATATTTAATCATTTTAATTTGCCTTAAAATTAGACTGGATAATATTAAATTTAGTGGAAGAGGTTATGTTGATTTACATTTGTGATAAACAATTTTCATTCAACGGTAGCTGGGACCGGTCATGTGATCGATACAGTCATGTGATGCAGAGAAGACGTATTACTTCAGTACTTCAGTGTGAGCAGCCAGCTGGTAATGGCAATTACTTAATCGTTCATTTAGTACGCTGTATGCAGTGCATACTGAACAGATACCTTGGTATGTGATTTCGAACACACTTCTGGCTGTGGTCGAATAGTCGTTTTTTTGCTCAGGAAGGTTCCTAACTGAGTGAAATGACCCGGAAGGATCTGAGTGGCAGCCATGATGAGAGCTGGTGGAATTCTCTACACGCTAATGAAAGGTGCTTCAGTGCTTCCTTTCTTATCTCCTTTAGCATAGGGTACACCGGGCCATCCTTTACCAAAGGAAAGGAGACAATGACCAAAAATATTGATTAGAGCAGCCTTTAGGCCCCTAACGGAACGCTGATTTTCAAAATTGAACTTTAGAAGAGGTGACATCAGTTACTGAGATCAATCTTGTTAAAAAGTTATTCCTAATTTTGAGAGAGAGTCGGGTCTTTTTGAATGGAATCCTATGCAGTGAGACGTTTTTAGAGCTAGAAACTATCTGTTCATTAGTGAAACTGCAGATTAAGGGCTAAGTGTGTGGAACAAGGGCAAAGGGATCTCAAGGATTCAAAATACTATGAAAATAGATGATATCAGTTCTTGTTCTTGTCCTATCAACAGTAGTGAGCCTTTGCATCAGTCAGAGTGTGACCCGTTCCGCTTCTGCTGATTGTAGCTTCCAGACTCCTGAGCCTGAGACGCCGAGCCCAGAGCCAAGGGAGGAGGAGCCGGACGTGACGCAGCAAGCCAGCAGAGAGGAGAGGCTGGAGAATAGCTTGGATTCTTCCAAGCAGCTAATGGCCGACGACAAGAAACACAACAACAACAACAACATGTTGGCTTGTAAGTGAAGACTCCTCCATCACTGCTCCACATGGGGCACTTCATGTTAACCCAGAAGCCTACAGTTCGTGTCCCGGCGGGGGGCCCGTTGTTGCATGTCGTACCCCTTTCCCCCTCAGTTTCCTGTCTCTCTCTACTGGCTGTCAAATAAAGGCAAATTGCCCCAAAAGTTTCATGTTCTCCACTGTAATAACACACCTGAGAGTGTAGAATAAGACTTTGAAAGAACATTTAGACCCTAATGTGGGGAGACATTTACTTACAGGTAATATAATTGGACAGTCAAATGAATACGTTATACAGTTTGGTTGGTAGCTGGTGAAAACTTGAGGGTGGTGTGCTTCTGCTGTGGGAATTTCTGCTGTGACTCAAAACCTCAGCATTTCTAAAATCCTGGCTAGAGGCCTGCACATACTGTACTGGTCTGGACTGGGTTGATACCAAAATGTTTAGACTCAGTGTCCTTAGATCTGATTTCAGAGTGAGACTTTCTGTTTCTGGTTAAACAAAAAGGATCTTACTCTTTAACAGACGGTCTGTCTCTGTAGGGATCCTCTCCATAATGTTGTCAGACACTTAGAATAACAGTCTGAGCCTGTCAGTGGCAAAAACAAGCACTTTTAGTGGACAGACTTTTCACAGGCGCAATTGCCCGCAAGGATTACATTGCAGCCTGTTCGTGGATGCTGGTGGAGGCCAATTCCAAAACTTTTGGTAACTATTAGTCATTTTGATACGGCCCAGGTTTAAAAATACCGGAGTTTCCCTTTAACTGCCTCCTAATTGTGGCGCCCCTCTGTGGCCAGTAGCTGTGTGTGTGTGTGTGTGTGTGTGTGTGTGTGTGTGTCTTCCTCCTTTCACATTATGAACACAAGAAAAGCTTATTGACTCAAGTTTTGGAGGGTAAATCCCTGCTGCTTGCCTGCAGGGAGAATTCGCCTCTTCCCTTTCTTCGCCCACACAGCTGCTGCTCCTGAGGCTAGAGTTTAACATCACAGATGTGTGTGTGTGTGTGTGTGTGTGAGGTGTACTTAAGACAAATCAGACTATTTCAACCTATCTCACTCTTTGTCTTTGTGTTGGCGGTGTGAGCCCAGACTTACTGCGAGATCTTTCTGCATTTAAATGACATTTGCAGTATTTCAGTCTTCATGTGCTGACATGTTTAGAATGGCTATCTCTGAGGAGAGCTAATCGAATTCATTTCAAATAATGTATTTGGAGCAATTGTTTACAGCCAGCCTGTGGAATGAAAAGCCTCAATAAAATGCTTAATAACTTAATCATGAGATTGCTGAAGTCACATGAGAAAGCTTTGAGGCTTTTATTTACACACATAATAACAAGAGTACAACAATAACTACGACAGGACGACCACAGACTACCTTCACTCCACCTGACCTCACATCAGTCCCACATCAGGCTGTACAGCTGTGTAGTGTGTCCCTGTATGAATACAACATAAACAGCCTCTACTGTGTCTGATAGAAGCCCATGCTCTGTCTGCAAGCCAAACAGATTAGCGCACTCCAGTGGCTAAATAATGAAAGTGCAACTTTTACACTGGGATGAGACAAACGTTCAGTGATTACTGAGCCTTAATAATCAAGAGAGATCTGATTTCAGCTCTGCGAGGACGTTGAGTTTGGGTTCAAGCTTGAGCTCAAAGCGAAGTGTCAGGGATGATGACTTTGGGTCTTTGGCGTTCTGACAGCTGACTGCCTTGCTGTCTGTTGTCAACAAAGAATGTACAGATTTAGGATTAATGACAAAAGTCTCATTTAGTTTGGATTTGCAAGAGTGCAGATATGTTCAGACCAAGGTGTGAGAATGAGATCAGACAGTCCTTTGCTACACGTATTCAAAGCTGCACACTCTGTGTCGACAACAAACTGTAAGAGCAGAGCAAGGTTTAGTAGATTTGACCCAGAGTTTCAGTGTCATCCTGTTAGACCCCACCATCTCAGAGCATGGCACCATCAGCTTTCTCACTGGTCTAGAAGATATGACCCATCAGGCTTTAAAGTTGTGTTGTATTTCGCTGTTTGGATTATTTAGTGAGCAGCTCCTTTAAATGTGAACTGTGTGTAGAACATGCACTGCACCTTAAGGAAAAAGTCAGTGTGGTCTGTCTGTGTGTCAGCAGCCAGCTATGGGCAAGCATCCGCACATCCTCAAATACTTAGAATCTGACCAAACTGCTGAAAAACTTTTGAAAGCAACAGCACATGCCACCAGGACTTTGCACTTCCAAATCAGTTCCACATGCTCTCAAATGTTGACATGTTGACTTTGACCACCCACCGTTCCGCTTGTGGGACTCATTTTCAAAACGATAATAACCCAGGTACAATGCACTGCAAAGTATATAAACACAGTGGTGGAATGTAACTAAGTACATTTACTCAAGTACTCAACTTCAGTACAATTATAAGGTATTCGTACTTCACCTGAGCATTTCTGTCTTATGCTAGATTATATGTCTACTCCACATCTCAGAGGCAAATATTGTACTTTTTACTGCACTATATTTATTTGGCAGCTTTAGCTGTAAACTTTGGTTTTACATGAAAGATGTGATTAGTTTATAAATGGTGATGCATTGTTATAGGTTAAACTACCCAACAGTTTATGAAGTTGTTAATGTTAGCTCCACCTTCACCTGCTACAGCATTAAAATGCTGTTTTGCATCAGTAATAATAATCCTATAATATAATGATACTTAAAGGGAAACGCCTGTATTTTTACAAATTTACGTGGATGCCAGCGGAGGTGATCTGCTGGACCAATTCCAAAACTTTTGCTAACTATTAGTCATTTAGACACCAAAATTAGTAAAAATAGAGCCCAGGTTTAATAATACCGGAGTTTCCCTTTAAAGTACATGCTGCTGTTAATACTGTAATCATTTTACTTATGTAAGAATGCAGGATTTTTACTTGTAACAGAGTATTTTTACACTGTTGTAAATGATTCAAGTACTCATTAGTAAACATAATATAATAAATCCTTGAAAACTTTATGTCCAAATTTATAACACCTTTGTTTAATTTATGCGGACCACCCCCAAAACAGCGGTAGGTATTAAAGGATTAAAGCTTGAATTTGTGTGCTTGGTCAGTAGTTTTCTGTTCATAAGCTTGCATAGCTGGGTAAAGGGCAAACTGAAAGTGAAAAATAACATCACCATTGTAACTTGTACTCATCACTGCGGACTCTCTGACTCACTCTTATTTCCATTCTCCCTCTCTTCGTCTCCTCCCTGCAGCGCAGACGTTCACCTTGGTGAGCAGTGACACGTGAGCGGCGCCGGCCTCGACCCACACACTGGCGTTCCATAAAGCCCAAATGTAGCCAGCCTGCACCGAGCATGCTCCACGGCTTCCTGCAGAACTACTTTGATACTACTGTTACATGCCCACGAGGACACAGACTCTGAGAGGATGACAGCCCTGGTAACAGACTGGAAACACACGGACGGGCCGCCATCACACCCAGACGGAGAGAAAGCTCCTGTTAGATCTGTCCATACTGATCGCTCCCTGAGCAAAACATCTATTCTATGGAGTCATATTTGTCCCGAAACATTTCTGCATGAAAATAAGCTTGTGAAATGGTTTAGACATAAAAAAAAGTTACAAATGATGTCTATAATTTAGCTGAAATATACCTGCTCAAGCCCAGAAATGTTCTTTGGAGTTTTTAAACTACATCTGCCTCCATATAAGATGAATCCGTTTGGTGTTAAAATGACATCAAACCCTTTTTCTGGGTTCCAAATGAGTCTCCGGCTGTTCTTCAACAGTCAGCCATATGAGGGGCATAATGGAAAAGGAAGTGGGAGTCCAAGGAAGACGTGACTAACTCAAGTATCAGCTGATTTCTTAAACTACTTGAGCTATATGATAGTCATCCCTACAGTCACGAGAATAAGTAGTGGTTTCATAAGGAGTGTTTGTTGTACGTGGCTGGTGCGCTGCCTGTTTCAGACACCTTTGTGTCTGTTTTGTCTTTTCAGGAAGGCTGAAACTGTTTTTAGAGTTTTTATTATGACTGTTTAGTAGAATTTTAAATCTTTATCGAGGGTGGGGTTTCTTGAACACAAATGCTGTTTGGCAGGAAGACCCTCACAATAACACAAATTAACACCTGGTGGCTGCCCAGTACAACCACGGTCTGAGCTGCTGGCTACACGAGCAGTGAAGCCTTGTTTATACTCGCGCGAGACACAGAGACACGGTGACGTGGGCCTCCGTAGATGTCGTGTGAGCTACGCGCTTGGACAGAGACATTTATGCTTAATGCACTATCCGTTGCAGTATTCTCCGAAACACCAGGGGGCATACGAGTAACGAGTGTTACCAGAAGATCGTCACATACCAACATTGGCCGCACTAGAGCTCGTAGATTTTATGTATTAAATGTTGTGGCAGTCTCTCTCCATGAGTCCAGAATCATTTGGCTGTCCCTGTGGTCTCTCATAGAAGGCTCGTAGATGTGCTTGCAAAGGCGTACCTGCTCGGCCAGTCCAGCTTCGAAGGCATCCGTGTTCAGCATCCAAGCTCAGCGCGCGTCGCCTAGGTGCACGACCAAGCGCCGCAACGACTTGTGAAGCATTCGTGCTTGGTCCAAGTTACGTGATGACGTCATTTTTGGAGCGCGGACCCTCGCACGAGGGACGCTGCGTCACAAGCATAACCCCCGCTTTAGGGTGCTCCGTCTGTGTCTACACACAATGCATTCAACACAGTACTGACTGCAGGTCATCCGCATTTTTGCAGCGCTCAGAGCCCAACACACAATCAGACTCAGAAGGGGATACGTTTGTGTACATCCATGTCTCACTGGAACGATGGGCAGTACCACATAGCTGCATGTGGCCAGGAACAAGATAGTTCATTTCTGGGTCTCGGTGTGCGTCAAACAAACCAGTCTCGTACGACATGTCGTCTGACAGATGTCTTAAGGCAAAAGTGTTGATTCAAAAAAGGTAGAACCTGGCTCTATCCAACTGCCTCCCTGATCTCTCTTCTTCTGTCCTTTGCGTGGATTTGCAGTCTTGATGCGATTGAATTGTACAAATGGAGATGACAACTTTCAAAAAGTCTCTCCTCCAACTCATTCATGGTTGCACACATGTTAAGTGACCAAAGTCATTGTGTGAAGAAGAAAAAAGAGACCCTTCACACCAGAGTCCACTATGAGAAAGGGGGTTTCAGACACTGCAAATCCAGCTATAAATACATGGAATGAAACCATTTCATAATCTTGACTGTATGTACGACTTGTTTTTGGGGGTAATATAGCTCCATACTTATGTGTTACCTAATACATACATCAATATACAGAACTTTTGATACCTTACTAAGTATTAAAGTCATCTTAACATTATAATTATTAGAATATTGTACTGATCTGGAGGAGGGGATATGAGCTGTTACTGAGTTGCTGGAGATGAGTGTGCAGCTGTATATAGGAGCACTTGAGAAGTCTCACCGCAGACGGGCTAAGCACCAAAACTCCACACACATGCAGTGCTTTACTTTAACCCCAAAGTGACCGCCGATGCTCTTGGATTTTAACCTGCTCAGAGTTTTATCTTTATGTTGATTTGAGACCGGAGGCTCCCTTATCGCTCTATTTTCACATCTTTTGCACCTGCAACATAACAGATTGTCCTTCATTGGATATACATATATAAATATATAAAAAGTATATATATGAACATAAAGCAGATTTTTACTTCAACAAGGTGCCACTTCATGCTGCTGTTTTTTTTTCCTCTTTTTTTGGACAGAACTACGTATTTTACAGAAGTTGTGATTATTTATGTTGAGCAAACTCCTGAAGTGTGTTGACAACAAACACAGTGTGTGAATGTTTTTGGATTTCCAGTCTGCTTTTTCAGTTGTGTCTCTATTTGTTTTTCTGTCTTTGGTTTACATTAGTGAGACGATATACAGTAAAGAGGCTGAGGACGTGACCCGGATTAGACATTTTGCGTTTGAATCTGTCCTAAGTGGTGAAGAATCGGAGAATAGCACATGTACGAAGCAATAAATAGGACTTTGGAGCTCCAGGACATAAAAGAAAATTAAAAGAGATGTATAAACTGTAAAAAAAAATAAAAATAAAATAAAACAAGATAGCGTAATTTATGTACACACTGAAAAAAAAGAGTGAATATTATAACTAAGAGGTTATTATTAATATTATTAGGGTTAATATGCAAAAAGTTCATACCCCATCTGTTTTATATCATGTGAAATAAATGTTGTTGTTCTTAAATATGCTTGCTGCTGCTTTTTTTTTTCTTCTTTCGTCTGCATGTCAAATGATCCTTTGCTTTTCAGGTTTCTAGTTCTCTGATCTTTCTTTTTGTCCATTTATCTGACCTGCTTAGACTAACTAGAACCTGTCGTTCACAAACTGAATGCAAGTCCACTTGTGAGCCACATCACAGGTTAGACACAAGCTGTGAGAGCAGGTCCACCAAAGAGGGATTTTTCGTTCTCAGAGTTTCATTTGAAGGTTTTGGATTTTTTTAAGTACCTGAAGAGGTGAAACTATCCCATCTTTCACAAGAGAAACAAAGAAAAGTCAGAAAATATCTTAATTTTGTGTAACTTTTTTTTTTTTTCCTTTCTTTCTCGAACATTTAACCATTAGGTGAGATTTATTTTGGGACCCCCTTGTTGGGAACCAATGTACTAAACATCCTACACCTAGTCAGCACTTACTGAGGATTAAATCCAAATACAGGCTATACAGTATGGTGCCATGGCTAACATAAATCTGAAAAGGTCCCATTTACAAAACAGAATGAGGTATTTGTATATCTAAACACAGGATACAGGATTGAGTGGTGTAAAATGAGTCGCCTGCACCTTCCTGTGATCTGATTCCACTGATCAAAAGGCAAACACGAAAAAAACACGGTCATGACGAAGCGTGTGTGTGAAATGGTTGAAAGTGGCAAAACATGACTGAAACGATGAAACAATTATCAAAATAGTTAGATTAATTTCCTGTTGATGACTAACCAAATAACTGACAAAGTGGACTGTGAGTTGGGATTGTTTTGTCAACTGTTTCCAAAGTCAAGAATGAACATTCATGCTTTATTTTTAAGTCAACACATGCACAGTGCGGCTGTGGATGAAATTTGATGTCATCAGATCCATCTCTATGACAACCAAGTGATATGGTTGAAAGTTCTGGAAAAAGCTAGTAAGGAGATATTGAGATTGTTTTGTCAGAAAAAAAATTGTCACGCAGCACATACTCTGTTCTGTTGGATTGTGGTATGTGTGCCCACAATTATTAATTATGAACCAATTAATAACCATGAGGTGTGGACTATTTTGTAGCCTAATATTGCTGAAATTTCATAATTACAGGGGACACTTTTTCTCCATCTCAACATAGGCAGTACCTACTGAAGCAGGCCTTCAATGCAACAAGTCGGCCACTGAGATCGGCAGAGTATCCACAGACTGGGTGGAGTGAGCTGTAGTTTCAGACCACGGCGGCTGTGGTCAGTCACGGAGGCTACAACAGGCTGCAGGTATATGCACCTTGCAGAGATAAAAACGTGCCTTTTCAGCACTTTGCGAGTCGGATCATTTTTCTGTTTGTCGGAACACGTGGAGCTGAGAGGCCACAATGCCGAAGATCGTATATGTGTGCGAAGATGACTCACTACTTTTGTAAGAAAAGGTCAGTCTGCTCCGACTAGCGGTGCTATACTTTACCCTGTATCTTTCATATTTCTGTTTATCGTATGAGATATTCCATCAAGGTCAAGAGTACCGAATATGAAAGGAACATATTTTTTATTTTTTGCTACATGGGTTAAGCTTAACTAATTCCAAAGGACGTAAACTAGCCTTGATAAATCAGGATTACTTTTAACTTTACCTTAATTAGCTACTTTTATAGATATGAATTAGCAAATGTTCATGTTTACACATATGTAGGCTACAAAGTACACTGTGGCGTCAGAGTTGTTTCTGTTGGTCAGTGTCAAAAAGACGTAAATCAAGATTGTGAACTATATGAAAAAGTCCAAGTAGAAAGAACAATTTTGCAGGCACTGCTGTTTACAAATGCACTTACTTCAACGTTAACAATCCAAGTTATGTACTGAGTGAGACATCTTTCCAAATAGACCAGCTTTGGCCATGCGGAGCTCCTACGTCATGCAAACCCCCTGCTGTGTTTTACGCTTGAAGCGGAGAGTGTGAGTGGAGGAAGACGGGTAGCCTGGAGGCAACTTTTCCAGTGGAACATCACAAAAATAGCTTTTCGTGCTGTTCGAAAATGGCTCAGATAACGAGCGAAGGGGCAGACCAAGATTCTCATCCGGCGTCAGATCAAAACGGCACCGGTGAAACAGCAGAAACCGGCAAGGAGGTACAGGCCGTGCCGGACCCCAAACAGGAACCGGGCGACAACAACGAGAAGAGAGCAGGAATGGACGTGAGCAGTGGTCGTGGTGCGGCGGTGGAACACGGGGACGACCCGTCTCCTGTTTCCGACGCCGACAAAGAAACGGCGTTACCCACCGAAAAAACAGACAACGATGAAGGGGAACCCGGCGGTAAACTCTCTGAACCAGGGAAAAGTCCCGTACAGGGGAGTTTGGCGAGTAGCACTGATTCCGCACAAGAGGGCTCCCGGGTGCTGAAACAAGAACAAAGAGAGGGGGAGAACGTGTCCTCCTCGCCGCCTGCCGAGCGCACAAAGACCGCGGAGAAAGCCGAGCACAGCACCAAGAGACTGGCCAGCATGGAGCTGACCTCGTCGGATGGAGAGCCGCTCAGTCGGATGGATTCAGAAGACAGGTCTGTTGAAGTAGTAAGCAGTATGAAGAGAAGAGGCCTTACGCTGATTCTAGAACAGCCAAGGGGTGGTGTGAGATCACAACACGATGCCAAGTTCGCTGTGTTTTTAGTGGTAGCTAAGACGACTTTGTTTACAGGCCAGAAAATAGTTCCTCCTCCGCCGGGCAACCCAGCAAACAATGTCCGGTTCGGGGTTAGCTGTTAACGTTAGTGTAAGGAGACGTTCCCCTACGGTTATGCAGGAAAGTTTTTTTGTTTTTTTTTTAAACGGAGCTGGAACTTTCGTATTTGGTGAAAAATAACAAAATATGGTTCGCGGAACGTTCCTCGAACCGCAGGCTGTAAGTTCTGGGAACGTTCTGCAAACCTAACGGGAACTTTCGTTTGGGTAATTAGCAGCAATAATGTGACTTTTTTTTGACCTACAGCACATGGCAGCATACATCTCTGTGTTAATGTCTTGAGCCATTCATTCCTTGTCTTCAGTCTCCCAATTTTCATCTAGTCATCATGTGTCCGTTTTCAAGTTACCACAGCCTTCTTTAAAGGAGGTTGTGGTACATTTATGTGAAATTGAACTTTCACACATCTGGTGACCACCAACAGGTTATTGATCTACAGATGTTAAACTTCAGGGCTACTCACAGATTCCAAAGAGTCAGCATCCAGCATCAAGAGTCTCTAGAAACACAGTTAGCCACAGCCACCCTGCGCAAACTACCACACAACAATTAACAGCACTTCCTAACAAGGAATAACTCACTTCCAAGTGATCAATCAGCAGCATCTGTAACTAAAGACCGATAAAGGTGCCCATCATCACATCACATAAATAAAGCATGTGCCTATGCTTTTTTCAATTAGACAACTATTCAGTTTTGCTGCTGCCACCTTCCTGAAGCTGTGTTTTTTTGTGTTTGGCACTTAAAGGAAACCATGGGTAGCATCACAGGATCCAAACCAGGGAAGCTTACAATAACTTGTAGAATGAGAGGTGTGCCGTGTGTCTCATCTTCCGTCCTCACTTACGTCGTGTTCGCATCTGGTCTCCTACAGACTCGGAGCTGAGTCCGCGGATTCCCTCCAGCCTCCAAGAAAGCAAATTCTTACTGACTGCTGGCCAGCCTACACAGTCTTCACCTCGACTGAAGCCAAATCTGTCATAATAACACACCAACTCAACTGTAACGTACAGTGTATTTCAGGGGTGGTGAATGGGGTAAACCAAAAAGATATTGATTAAAGAAAAAAAACTGGCATCCTCACTGCAATGAATCAACTTGTGGTAACTTCTTTTACCATGTCTACCATATCCTGACACGAGGACCCTTAATCGAGTCATTACCTTTATCTGGTTATTCAAAACAATGGGTTCAGGCTGTGGAAAGGTCTGTGGATCTTGACTGAAATTAATTTCTGTCCCCCCACTCCTTTTTTTTTTTTTTTTGTTTTCTGCCCTGCATTCTGAACTTTTAAGCATTTCTCGATCCATTAGAACAGGGGTGTCAAACTCATTTTAGTTCATTGGCCACATCCAACCCAATTTAATTAACCATCCATTTACAAAACAGATGATGAACAGCCTGAGATGTCTTAAGAAAAATAAGTGCAATTTCAACAATATGCTTTTCCACATTCAGTAAGTCTACTGTCATTACGTGTGCATTACAATCTACAAATCACAGTGGAAAGGCTTTGTGCCTGCTGCTCTTATTAGGACAGCTTAGTAGGAATAGCGGTGCATTTTATTGAGAAATTGGAATTAATGAGTTCTCTGCTATTTTCACACTTTGCAAAAGTCATCCAGTGGGCAGGATTAGACCGTTTGGCGGGCCGTACGTATGACACCCCTGATTTAGAAAGTGAACTTCCCCAGAAGGTGTCTGTGACGGATTGAGTCATTCAGAGCAGTTGAGATTCTGTGAATTAAATCCTGAACTTTCGCCAGAACTCCTCTAACCACATTCAGTACATAAACATCAGACATGCCAACAAGGTGGGAAATGAAACCTGTACTGTGCACACCTACACTGCTGCTTATTGGGTACAGTATGAGTAAGAGTACAGTGTTTCTGCATCTGCTTTGGATCACTGGGTGCTCCACTGCTCATAGTCCAGTTTTCACTTTGATTACAGGAAATGTATATAACTTTCCCAGTGGTGCTCCCCATCTCCCTGTTGATTCAGTGTTTTGCAGTGGTCCTCTATTAGTCCATCTGCAAACACTGAAAAAACACAAATCAGTACAGTATCTCATTTGAAGCACTGGTAAGCAGTTGCACATTTGTGAATGTTGAAGAAACAATAAGGTGCTGAATGTCTGAAGGGACACTTTCCAATCAGTTTTGGAAATACCGCGGTTTAACCAAAGCATGCATCAAGTACAGCTTGAATCAGACGGGTGATAACAGCTGTTGAGTCATTCATTTGTTTCTGAAAACTAGGCTACCTGCCACCCACTATAAGCTTTTACCAGTGACAAATACAGAGGCAGATTGCATTGTGACAAAGAACAATATACAGGCCTAAAACTGAGTGTGGTCACTAGATAATCCAAAGCCCACTGATCCACGTTTGATCTGTTCTTGACTTTTGCAAGTCTAACACAGAGTTTTTGTGTTCTGGTAATAAGTAAAGGGACCATGAAGAACAAAATGACAACAGTATTAGGTATTTCCATTTTGTGTGACATTTGTTTGCCAGGGTAGAAGGGGACTGCTGTCAAATACCATCCACGAGTGATTGACAACACATGTATACTGTGTTTGTCCATTGTATATCCCAAAATAGATACATTACAATATTGAATATATTCAATATTTTAATATTTCCCACAATGTCAAACTATACCTTTTCATTTTCCTTCTCCTATAGCTGTGTTGAAGGTCTTGTTGCTGTGATGGTCACCAGCTGAGAGCTTCCATGCTTTTGTGTGCTCTGGCTGAGGTGGCATATGTGTTGTTAGAGTACTAAGTGACACTTAAAGGTACTATATGGAGTTTTCAGAAAGTCCTGGTTAGTAATGACACCAGTGACTATTAAGTGAACGTGAGCGGGCATCGGCCAAAACAGTGACTGGACGTGACATACATGAGACTGAGCATGGTTTACAATCGTATTTAGAATAAGGTTACTATCTGTAATGTTCCTATATTTTATTTGGACCATTTGCTCCATGATACTAACTAGCTTGCCTTTTGCAAATTACTTTATCAGCTAATGTTACGAAGCAACCAACGCCAGATCCATGCTGCGTAGCGAAGTTACAGTTAGCTGGCTAACCTTGACAAATGGTTCAGATGATACCTTCGTAAATGACTTGGCGTGTTTGAAGTGACTGACTGGTTGGGTTTGATTAGGTGGTTTCTTTCTTTTATTAACACACTCTAGTGCCCACCAGTCCACATTGGCTTACAGGACAGATCCATACATAAATCTGCACTGTGTGTCTTACCAGTATATTCAAACTCATATCTCATATTGCATTCCCCTCAGCTTTGCAGATAATATGAAACTCCTCCCCAGTGAAGCACATTTCAACTCTTTCGCAATCATTCACCCAAGTAGGAATGGACATCATACTCCTCTGCTCAGGGTGTGAAGGGCAATGAACCTGAATAATCCAACTAAACGTGCAGTGTTCCTTCAACACACATTCAGCATGCTGCTGACCCCACAACATGACAGTATACTCAGTTGTTTGCCAAAGGTGAGATTGTTTTGCAGTTAATATTTGCAGTTTCTTGACAGTAGGCTGGCTGTTAGTTTGTTATCATGGAGCGAGGTTATTGCTACAGCTGCATTAAGTGAGCAGGAGAGATTTGTAGCTCGAGAAGTTGGGACAGCACTTGTTTATAGTGTGATTCATTCTTGAACTTGGAAGTAGTAGATTGACAACAAAATAATCTTGGTAACCACATCTCCCAGTCTCCCTCAGGTGGAGTTTGCTTCAAAAACTAATGGATGTAAAAAGAATGAATCTTTAAATACTCTGTTTAAGCTAGTATGTGGAGCTTGGGTGAAGATTTGACATACTTTTCCTTACTGTTGGCACCTGTTTGCAGGTGTTAAATGCAGAGCATAAATCAACATATTTTTCCCCCCACAAATACTCAAACGTGTTCCAAAACACAATGTCTTTGGCTCTGTCATCATCACGCAGTCCCATATTTCTTCAGGCTTTGATAGGATTCTTTGAAAAGGGTTGTGTGAGGAGAGAACCTCTAATCTGCTGCCTGCTTGAATGCCCACTTGGCTGCTACTCAACTTTTAGTCATCCTGCTGTTGTGGCAGCTGGAAGACTTCACTGTAACTGTTGTTCCCACAGAGCAGAGTGGCAGCTGGGAGTGTGTGTGTCTGTCTGTCTGTCTGTCTGTGTGTGTGTGTGTGTGTGTGTGTGTGTGTTTGTGTGTGTGTTTCAGAGGTGGTAGTCCTCTTGCAGGATGTGTAAGCACGGCCCCCACAGAGAGCAAGTATGGACAGCGATCAGAGCAGATGGTCAGCTGGCTCGGCCCACACACACACCCACTGGCTGGAGCACTATGCAGGCTGTGAAATGTCCTCCCATCACATACAGATTAAAGTTAGAGTGTACAGTTCTTGACAGCTGTTTCCCCGTTGAACAGTCAGTGGTTTCACTTCACCTCAGCACACTCAGAATTCAGCGCTAATGACAGGATGTACATCGTGAACTCAGTAATTGTACTTTTACTTCATTGAACTGATGATGTATTTGAAGTGTAGAGTTCCAGAGCAGCTGACAGCTGTGCTGTGTAGTCAAATCAGCTGGGTTTTACTAGGATTAAAGAGGATCTAGAGACGGAGCACATTAAAGTCCCGCCCACACCGGAGGGGAAAACAATTCATCGCTCTCCATTGACTTTGTATTGCA
>LKNJ01002445.1:0-68995 GCA_002120245.1 Maccullochella peelii
ACCTGAGAAAGAGAGAGAGAAGGAGGGAGAAGAACACAAGAAGGGGGGAGCGTGTAACAGTTAGTGAATATTAAACATACTGTATTTTATGTATGGTCTCAAATACATAAAAGTGTGCAGTGTACTGAGAAGCTTTGCTAATCTTAAATTATTTTACATTTATGGAATTATTATACTTCAATTTAAAGTGGTTCTATTTTTTGTTTAGATACTCTTGAAACGCTCTAAAAATTTACTATACATGCTATATAAAGTTTTCTCATGATACATATACATATAATATACACAATGTATATTAGACCTGACACAGGGAAGGTTGTATTTCCTAAAGCATCAAAAATGACATCCGTAGTTCACATGAAACAGAAAGACAATATTAAAACTTATTTTATTCTCAGACAGTTTGCAACATCCCTATAAAAGTTTGGCTGAAAAACATGGTCCAAGTTACAAGCAGTAACATTTAATTCAAATGCATCATGTGTGTATTCTCAGAGGAGAAAAATGCAACTTAAACAGCACATACAAGTGGGTGTAATCAAAGGACAAATATTTAAATTTTTTCACGAATTTTTTTTCCTAGAAAATTTAGGCTTTCTTTTCAGAATATGGAATTTAGCTTGATAGCATATCCCTGCGGTAATGACATCTCTAGATTTCCTGGTTTATGCCCTTAAGATGTGTTAAGATGATCTACACACACACAAAACACACATGACTTCACAGCTACAGTGAAAAAAAAACTGGCTCACAATAAGCAAAAGACTGCAGACTCACAGTCTACTCCCAGACTCAGCCTCCCATCTGTCTAACAAACCCAATACGGTCAGTATAAAGATGTATGCGTTCAGATCTCCACGGCTGTCTGCTCTATTTTAGGAAGGAGAGAAGAAAGTGGAGACTTTTCCAAATTCTCCCTCAGGGCACATCTGGACTGTGGAGTTCAATAGACGTAACACTAATTGGCCTTACTTCCTCCTACATTCTTTGTGATACAAATTTCGGCGCTGACCATGCTCTAAAGGGGGAGCTGTTGCTTAAAGTTCAACATCTTCCGCCCTTGTGATCAGCAGATCATCAGGCAGCAGTGTAGGCCGATGTAAGTCTGCTGAGAGACAGCTTGTCACACCACAGCTCATGGGCACTCACAGACCTCATTTGCAATTGGACTGTCAGGAGTTTAAGCACTTAACCTGATGGAGATGGTTCAACAGCTCGCCTTTGGCTTCCTTCCCCCTCCATGCTTTTCTAACCTCTTTTTCTGTCACCTCTTCAAAGCTGCAGGTTTGCCAATTTAATTTGTTGCTGTCTCTCACAATAATAGTAATTGTTTTAATCTCCAGGGCTCACTGTTTCCACTAGTTATCATCATTTGCATGATAATAAAATAGACGGGCATTCTTCCAAATCATTCCAATTTTTCTGAAATTATTTTCTAGTATTATGAAAAGGTTGGGCAGTGTCGTTATAATGGAGGCCTATACAGCACAAGATCCACACCCTCTATAAGACCTCATGGCATTTCAGAATCTACATACAAAGCCTCGTCGCTTTCAGGAATGCTAAACTAGTCCTTTGACAACTGTGACATTTTCTAAACTTTCACAGAAATAAGTATTTCATTGCATAAATGAAAATTAATTTGTTGATGTAGGGCAAACACAAGAGAAGAGCATTTTGGCATAGCGTTCAAAGACTTTAAATTACATTTAAAAAAAAATACAATACACCTCAAATTTGCTTAATCTTATATTTCCCATTCACTCTTAACACGCAGAATGCATATATAAATCAAACAAAGTCATACCCACATTCACAAAGGATTGGCAAATAAATTAAATGTATGGAAACATTTATTTTTTCAGGTTATATTACAGCTTGAGATGCTACAGTAACTTCCTAGCAACCGATATACACAAGTCTTTACTATCTAGGACATTCCTTAAGTTTTACTGGTGCGACCCAATTTGGTAAATCACTAGTTTGAAACTTGCTAGTAGTAACTAAGAAGTTAGGAAGGACTTTACACACAAACCTAGGGAAGGATTTACGAATAGGCAGTGAAACCCAGTCCTGTTCCATGACGTAAGGTGGCTTTAACCTGCATTGTTCAAAACAAGCGGACAGACACACAGCCCTGACACATTATCAATGTATTAATATTTTAGCAAACATCTGGCAACTTACGCATCCTGCAGACGCAGAGTAAGTTTCCATTACATTGCATTTGTGTTTACCTGACACACGCAAGGCTAATACTCAATTATGTCTTGGCTCTAGATTGCTTTCAACCAAGAAATTTCTTTAAGGTTAACCACAATAATGTGTTATGTAATGTTCACAATATTGGAATAACAGACATGCGTGCTCTAATTTTGACATAATTTCAGGTTGAAGCCTGACTGACAGCAAGCATCTGCCCTACTGAAGTGTCCTTAAGTAAGAAACTGAATCCCTACCCAGCTCCCCAGTTGCTGTTATGTGGCTGAGTTTGACCTCTGAACTCTATTTGAAAGTTAAGACAACATTTCTAAAGTGGGTTAAATACTGTAAATTAATGGATGGATAAAAGAGCAATAAACAAGGAAAACAAGTGCGCCTGAAGTGAGCCAATGATGAAACACATTTTGCGAAGGTCCTTTTCCAACAGGCAGTGACATTCACATTTAATAATCTATGCAGAGACAGTGCAGCCTAACAAAATCACACTGAAACAGATCTACTGTGACATGCAAATGAATATGTAAATGACAAATTTTTGAGCCTCACATCCACTCAGCTGAATTAAATATCAGATCCCAAAGCATGACGAGTGACTTTTCACACATGGACCTGGGACTTTCTCTGAAGAGATACTACAGTGAGAACAGCTGTTTCCCTGAATGATAATATCTACTGTTTTCTTATGGTGGAATACATCAAACCAGGTCATTATTCCTTGGTTTAGAAAGAGTATTTGGTTCCATAGTTGTAGTTGGAATTATTTTCTAAGGAACACAATGAGTCACACTGTTGTAAGATGTGAGCATGAAGTGTCTGAACAGAAGGCTGTCAAAATCCAGAGAATTGATTTTAAATATAAATTCATATTAGGGTTTCTTATGCGCATGGGAATGAAGCCACAAGTTTGCTATTTCACTGATGTGACAGGTGGTTTTAACGGGCCGTAAGGCATCTCATTCCTGCAGCTCATGTAAACATTATTAAGCTGTTTCATGGCGGCGAGATTAGTTGAGTATTACATTGTTATCTTTATATACTGCAATAGACAAAACATCCTGTCACAAAACAGACCTGGGCTGACTCAGAAGTGTTTCTTTTTCTTCGTTTAAAGATGCCACAAGACATTTTGGAGAAAAGGCTCCTATAAAATGGAGGTAAGACACCATCAGCACTTCAGTGTTGGCGGTTTGTTGTGAGTCAGCCAGTAATCACTGAAACAGATTGCACTTCTCTTTCACAGCTAAAAGAGACTAAGAGAACAAGTGAAAAACCCGAGCTGCTGTCTTTTAGTCTCAAAGAGATTGTCCTTCTGAGTCAAACCCTGATTCTAGTGAGAATACAACTGTATGAACAACAATAACATGCTGCATATTCCTCCATATTCAGCTCTGCAGAAAACAATTTGAGACACATTTCCATCATATCACTTCTCCATAATGGGAAGTAAATGCGTTTACTTAAAAAAAAGCACTGGAACCGTACTTGGAAAATTATAATATTTCTGCTGAGGTTCGATAAGATTCTGGTTTTCAAAACTCCTTATCAAACGTTTACTTAGAGATATGGCAAACAGAAGTACTAACACAGTTATTTACACTATGATATACTCTACAGTATAACCCCTGAATCAGGATTATTTAAACCTGCAATAAGTGACTGCAATAATACTGTCCACATGTCAAAGTGTCCTTGGGCAAAACACTGAACCCTAGAGGCCAGCGGCGTGTGAATGTGTGTGTCAATGAGACCAATCTGTAAAGCGCTTTAGGAACCATTAAGATGGAAAAGCGCTATATAATTGATGTCCATTTACAAGTTAATTTGGCAAATATATACAGTCATATTTATAGCTAATAGCACAGTTGGAAACCTTGCCATCATATATGCTGGATGCCATATAAGTGTCTTTATACAAGGGAAAATGGTCGTAAAATTCAGCTGATTTCTTTTGCTGAATGTCTGTATTTATTGTTTGATGCAGATTACAACCCCACTTGTCTTGCATCTTTTGCCGTGTCACACTCGTGTGGAAATCTGTTTTGCATCCACAATGAGCTGTCCATTGGCATTGGTTTATATACAGTATTCAGCAGAAGTATTGATTAATGCCATCATTTTGTACTGATACACTGTATACAGATACGTATATGATTGTATACATGTTCTTTGCATCTTTCTATCTCACATAGTTTCCCTCAACACTAATGTGTCAACTGTTTCCTCTATCAGTTAATATTCCATATTATATAATCCTACCATACCTGTGCATCCTCGTGTATCTATTCTATTCAAATTAATGATTAAAACAGTTTAACTATTTCTAAAATGTACAAAATGTGTCTAAAATATACTTTAGGGATAATTATAAGCACGTAAGAATTTGTAAGTCCCACTATTAACCCCAAGAGACTCTAATGTTAATTACACACTACAATATGAAAAACCATAGACAAAATTTACAACACATTAATCCTTTTGCTATTTGTAAAGGATTCATGTAAATCCAGCCATTACTTTTTGATATGATCAATAGATAATTATTCCCTAATACAGCAAAAAGAAAGCAAAATTCATGGCAAATTGGGCCAGAGAAAGATATTTACAGTATAAACCTATTGGCAAAATTGTTGGATGGACAACACTGATATCCTTAAGACCAGCTGTTAGCAGGTTAAACATGATAAACAATCAGTATTTTAGGGTAGGCTATTTTTCATTGCTATCCAACTGTGAGAGACTGAGGAGGAGTGGCTCCAAGCAAATATGGAAAGTTTGTTGGTACTTTCGCAGTCCACGACCACCAATGAAATCAAGCCAGCAGCCTAAATACTCTTCAGCCCCCAGTTTTTTATTGAATTTATTAAAACTAACCTGGTGTGGTAAATGTCAGTCAGCCTGTATGATGGTATAGCTGCTACTAAGCCTACTGAAGGGAAGCAAGGTGAAGCTGATATCCCTTAATTAGTGACTTCATGCCGCTTTGAAACTCGATGGTCAAGTCTCAAACTGTGAAGGGAGCCACTGTAGGTTCACAACAATGAATCCACAGAGCTATGTTATTTGAAAGAAACAGTCAGAGGAGTTAGCAAGTTTTCCAGTTTTTCTTACAATATCAGCTACCGTGTTTTTGTGAGAAACTGGACCTGAGTCCGGATAGAAATATGCAGTAGGTGATTCAAAAACACCCCCTTCTCTCCCTCTCTCTGCTTGTTGTTGCTTGTAATGGGTAAAATATGATGTGCCTTATTTGCCTGAATGTGGCCAATTGTTTAACGTTAGTATTATAGTTAGGGCTAACGTTACTCAAGTTCGTAATTGTGTGCTGTCCGCATACAGACATTAATGACAGGGCCTGCTGGGGCTTGGAACCAATTTCCCAATGTCCCAGTTATGTTAGTAGTTAGTTGTCAAGTTAGCCATGATCGGCCATGTGTGATTTGTGATTTTTCATCCTTGCTTTGGTTGCAAGTTGTGCTGTAGAAGACAGAAAATTATACCTTTTGGTATTTCTACTTTTAAATATCTCAGCGTATCTAAAAGTTTCTTTAGGAGGCAAATATGAGACATATGTAAGTCACGTATCTGTATGTTGCGCACTTTTTCATTTTGATTTACGTACATAAATCTGTTGTCCAAATGCCATTCTGAAAAATAAATGAAATATCACTTTAAAAAAGGTAAAAACATGACGTACTAGCATGTCACATTTTGTGCCTTTTGATGCCTTGCTAATCATTGGTCTGAATAATAACATCAAACAATTCTAGCGTTCACTTTATCCTCCATTAGCTTCATTTTGCATACATGTTCACACCTTGTATGTCTTCTATTTGGAACCCATTATTGCACATTTGATTAAGTGATATTGAACCAGTTTTGCCAAATTGCCCGTGTTAAACTTGTACAGTTATTTAAATGCATCTTTTAGGGACCATGTAGTATTCCTGTGGCGTGTGTTTCCGGTTTTATGCCGAATTGTTTTTCCTACTATAGGCAATATAATAAAGAATTCCTATTTGTGATCATTACCACCAAGATCGTCTGTGCAGTCTCTTCTGTCTGTCCTCACCAATGTCAGGAAACCTCACTTCAATGAAATATGTAAAGACAGGTTACTTAAGAGATATGCAATTATTAAAAAGTCCATCAAACTTTGGGAAGTGGTCATTTTTATTTTTTTACAGTAGGACATGTACAAATGCATACACACACAAACAGACACTGGCAAGAGAGAACACCATCCTATCATATAGGCATAGCATATCCATTAGTGTGAATTGTTTAAACTCTTATTCTTTTTCTCTTTATTATATCATAGTACAGTTACTATGATGCTAAGTTTGTGAGTACCACCAAAAACTCAAACATTTGGCTCAATCATGTGGCCAGCAACATATACAGAAGACACCATTCCCGAGGATTAGTTTGTTTAAACAAAAAAAGGATTTTTATTAATAAACCAAATTATACTGCACATCAACCAAAACTATTGGGGTCTGGAGGACTGGCCAAACATAACAGAAGGATGGGGGAAGTCTGGGCCAGCCACATAACGGGCCGTCGGACCCAGAACTTGCCCTCCCTAACCTACCAAAATAGCGCATAAACTATACTAACAAACAAAGCCACGAAAACTGGACTACCAGACCTCCATCCTCAAAAGAAAGAAACAAAACAAGGAACCAAAGAAACAAAACACCAAATAGTCAGACGGCTGTTTCATCTGTTAGAGAGCGTCCCTCGATCTCCTCCCCCAACATTCCTTAAATAGGGGCCGGCCGCTTAATTCCCTGATCAGGAGCACCTGAGAAAGAGAGAGAGAAGGAGGGAGAAGAACACAAGAAGGGGGGAGCGTGTAACAGTGAGAACCTGCTCCTGTCCTTATTTTCCCTGGTGTTGTCTGCATATATTCATCTGGATGTGGCACAGCTTGTTTTTCTCTATTTGCTGCCATTCATTCTTGTACAGTATGAACCGTAACTAAAACAACTTCCACCGGAGTGAAATAATCATCACAGCAAACACTGAACCTAAATTTGGGTTTGCAACTGTTTGTGTGTGTGTGTGTGTGTGTGTGTGTGTGTGTGTGTGTGTGTGTGTGTGTGTTACTTTATTGTGCTCGGGTGTTTTACATCAGTGCAAGCAATATGTTACGCTCTACTTCCTGTCAATCACCTGATACCCACAGGAAGAAATGGAAGTCTCTGTAAGCATGTGGACTTAACATACTTCATTAACACATTAATGTTTTCTTATCTGGGACACAGTCGTTAACTGGGGCAACAGTTAATTTTAAACTAGGTTTAACAACGTAAAGCTTGTGGTTTGAAGTTCACACAAATGAGGAAATGCTAAAAATATATATGTTTGATTGCATTTGGCATGCACTTCACACTAGACAGAGGAAAATAGGATATAGGTCTATGCTATAGGTGTAAGTAGCAACTATATTGCTACTGGATTTTCTTTTTTTAAATGACAAAAATTCACTGGTTCTGACGTTTCAGATGTTAATATTTGCTGTTTTTAAGTCCTCTATGATCCTTTGGCTTTGAACTCACAGACATTTGAAAAAGGGGCTCTGGGAAATTGTGATGGACATTTTTAAGCTTTTATTATCAGAAATGAGCAGATTTATTTATTGTTAGCGATTGTTTGTTGGAACTCTAAATTTAGTGTATAAGTGTATAATTCATGTACTTCAACACATTAAATCTGGAGCACACACAGAAATGACTGTGAGAACACAATCACAGGACATTGGGCTACAAATGCACATAAGTGAGAAAAAACAATGTCATAAGTGGAGCCCTTAAAGTGCCACCAGCTACAGAAATGCCAAAGCAAATATGAAGAAAGATAGAAGTAATAGCTGAGAAATATCTTAACATTTACAAAGTACCTCAGGTTGTTATGACTTAGCCTGCTGTAGTTATTTCTGCAAAGCCTGCAGTTGCTCCACTGACAATGAAGGGCAGAGTGACTTTTGGGAGGGTTTATTTGAGTTTTGTTTTTTTTTACACTTGAATGAGCTTTATTTCCATGTTCCACATAATGGTGTCTACTGTCCAAGTCAGATGTTGTCCTCTTGAACCACACATGAGTCCCTGGTGGCCCTGCACCATGTCTGCTGGTATATGCTTCTGTTACACACACATACATATTATCATTTAGGTATTTTCATATATATGTGAAATATGACTATTTCTCATTTTGAGGGGAATGCAAAGGCCTTGTAAGCCATACACATGCACATGTGCTGTATGTGGCCAGTGAAATCAATTCAGATTGACAGATCAGTACTCCATGTACCCTGTATGTCTTAAATTATACTGCATGTCCATTTAAATTATGCACATACTGATTTGGTAGCAGTGATATTTGATACTTTTGATAAACTGACTTTTCAAAGAGAGTACACTAAAACACAGAACTTTTTTCTTTGGTGTTGGTAGCCCAGTTTTGACCATGAAGTTCACTGTTGAGTTTTGCAGGACTCAACAGGACACCAACTGAGGTGAATAAACCAGCCGTCAAAATATAATATGTCCATGAGACGACTGGTTAATGCTGGTCTGTGGTCAAAAGTGGCTGAATGAGGACTGATCAATGTAAGTGCTACCTGGCTCCACTTTAATCAGAGTCACTGTGGAGGGATGGCAAGCCAGGAAGATACAAGACCAAGCAGGAAAGTACTGTAAGAAGAACGGAGCAGGAGAGATGTGCCCGATGCCTCAGGGAGAGAGACAGATAGAGAGATGGTCAGAACGTTAGAGAGAGATTGAGAAAGCAGAGTAGACACGGAGCCAGAGGAAACCAATTAGGACAGTGATGGGCACTTAAATCAGGCTGTTATTCAATACTGCACAGTCTGTGTGGGAGTATTACAATTCCCTGAAGCTTGATGGAGTATTTCTTGTCTCTAGTTGACAACGGCTTAAAAGGGAGATAATACTGATTTTTAGCTTTGTATTTCGGTCTTATGCTGAAAACTGTCTGTATTAGTGAACATTTTCTGCAGCCTCTTACACAGCCAGAAACAAGAACAACGCTTGTTCTGCGTCCTAAGCTGCGATGTGACACCTTCTGTATATATCTGCCGTGTACAACACATTTTTTAGTAGATTAGCTCTATAATATAACATTTTTGAATTGTAAACTGCTTCTATTTAGCACAGTTTAGTCATAAAATGCAACAATGCTGGTCATATTATGAGCATTCAAGCACAAAATACAAAGTGCGGTATATCCTAATAAGCATTTTCCGCAAGCGCTCCAATATTTAAAGGTGCAGTAATCCATTTTTTACAACATCTGACATATTATCACCTTTATAAAATTACTATGTTTATTACAGTAGGTTTTTTTAGAGCTAGTTCACTGAAAACAACATCTTTCTGCTGGAAACCAGGTTCACGAGAGCAGTGAGACTGAACCAAAACAGTAAACTTGTGGGCTGCAAAACTAAAACAACAAGCTAAAAGGCGCTAAAAGACTCCATAGAGCTAAGGGGGACTGCAGAGTCAGGTGATAATTTTTTATCACCTGACTCTGTAGGGTTTGTCAGTAGAAGCAATCCCTTTCACATTACACATAGTTATGTGACCGATTGTTAATATATAAATATTGAATAGTGGAGTTTTAAATGGACCTATAATCCTATGAGTTGATGAGTATGGGCCCCTGGAAAAAATCATTTGAATTGCAGACTCAATTTGATTTCTAAGCCATAATGAGAAAAATACACCAGTAACAGATTCAAGAGATGGCTGCAATAACAGTTAGATATTTCTGTGGATTAGACTAAAGTACATTTTGCGGTTTGATACACCTATCATAGTAAACTCTCTTTTCAGCTAGATTCAGACATAATATTGTATGAATTCACTCAGATTTGATAATGAGATGAGATAAAATTTATTTTATTGCTCCCTGCAGGGGAATTTCCTTGTCATACAAAATAAAAGCACCCACACATACCAAGAGCAAAACATCACAACAAATATGGCCTACTAAAGAGCTAACAAATTAACTGCCTGCACTTGTTATCCATTTATTTTACAAAAAGATGTCAGTGGGGGAGTTTTAGTGTGTAAACTGATGCAATGTGAAATGAGACTGGAGTGTTTTCTATTTTAAGGAAGATGTTTGTTCACACAAAAGCTGATTAGACCGTCCGATCCAAACAACAACTTAGATTAATTTAAGACAAGAGGTGTTCCCTCCTTTTCAATGGGCATACTTGGAATAATAATTGAACAATATTTACTGCAACTGAATCCAAGACCATCAATGAAATGCTATAAATGAACTGCCAGCTCTGCAATACTCACAGCTAACAGAATAAACTCGGTGATATGTGGCAGTTGTAATTACCTCAAACACTGATTTTCCCATTGATTACTGCTCTGCACCCTCTCGTGATAATATGCCTAATCCAAATTCAAACTGATATCAGCTTTAATATTTACTGCCATCAAAACTGATGCACCTAATTAAACGTGTGCGGCACTCAGTTTTTGTTTGTTCTACTGGCACTTAAATCCCTTCACACAAACACATTCTCTCTCTCTCTCACTCACACACACACACCCTCCTTACCTCCCACCTCTAGAGATCTAGTAGAATTACTGAGTGTAAATAACAAGGTATAAAGAGGGAAGGCTTTATGTCCAATCACCTAAAATCTGTGAGAGAGGGTGCTATGAAATGGACAAATCTCTGGGATGGAAGACAGCCAGCATCAGTTTTTATGCTTAAGTGACTTGTGTTTGTGGACCTTCCTTGCACATGACCTCGTCGAATTGATCTGTTAGGGGAGCCAAAACAGGAAGAAGCAGGTGCCCATCGCCCTATTTCAAAAAGACATCTTAATTTGTATTGATTTGACCGGAGAGTCTGCCAAGAGCTCTCTGTATCCCCTGTCATGCATTCTTAGTCTTGTCCTCAACATACCTATATTTGGGCACTGGGTGCTTTATTGCGTGGTTAGCGTACACTTCTTAGCAATTTCATCCGTCTTGTGCCACTCATATGCGCTGTAGCTGCTTTGTTAGCAGATGGCTCCTCACAGACACACACATACACAAATCATCAGCTTCAGTTCAAAAATAGCCTGTCAGTAGTAGCATGAGCCCAAACAAAGAAACCACTAAGATGTTAAGCATACAGTGAAGGAGTTTAGCTAAATGCACAGAACATTTGGTGGTGTTCCTTTTTTTTCCCCCACACAGCAGCCATTTTGAATTTTATACCTGCCGTGTAGAGAAAAACTGGCCAAAATTATTATTCAGTGATGAGCAGATCTCGAGGCCAAAGATAGTTGGCTAGGATAGTTCAAATCAAAGGCTACAGCAATTCACCTGAAGGCACCGACCATATCAGTCCTCCTAACTGGTTTAACATTACATTATATTCATTAGCAATATTGTTAAATCTCACTTATCTCAAGGCTAATTCTAAATTCATATTAATTTGCAGCAAAATCAGCAAACTACACCTTTTTTAAAAAAGTTTTTTTGATCACAATGACGTATGTTGTTGTTATGTCTTAGTTGCATTGGCTAGAGTTGAACAATATCAGTCATGTAAAACTGTCAATGCAACAAAGCCAAAGATAAATACAATATTAACCAAATACCATATGACTTGGACTTTTTGGGGTAATTTGGTGCCAAGTTCCACTTTTTTTATTGTGATATTAATAAGAAAAAAAAGACTTCCATGCGGAGGTAATCCTGCTGTGTATGGGGCTGTAATGTGGGTTCAGATATTCCTCTGAACCTTGTGTTAGCATGGTTAGCCTTTGTTGAAACTGAATATCATACTCTGTAAACTGTGTTTACGAGGTAATCAATCTCAGGTTGCGGTGGCGTTATGATCACACTGTAATAGGGTTTATGATTCCAGCCACTGATGACTCCAATAGTGTTGCACAGACAGATCAGGCATGGTAATCCCTCTGGGTAAAGCCTTCATTATTTCCATTTTAATAGCCATTATTGTCATTGTCAAGGTTACAGCTGCAGCTATGCTTGCTGACATTTTGTGTTTGCAAGGTGTAGATGATGCATATTCTCCCTTCACTGCACATGGTTATTGGATTCCCCAACCATATTTGTTTTTAATCCCCGCGACAAAAGTCACTGGAGGGAACACGCACATAACCAGCAATATCTGCTGCTAACAACCGAGTCCAGTGAGAATCGGCATCATTTTTTTATGCCCTCAGAGAACTACGTCTGGAGGCCTTGAGATAAATAGCAATATCAGTTTGTTCTGAATTTTTGAAAAGTAGATATACTCTAAGTTAATTCTAAATGGCCTCCAGTATGGCTGGTTTGCATTACAGAAAATATAACTGTCACTGTATTTAACTGTTAACTGTGCAGCACTTAAACTGACAAACTTTGGATATGAAGATAATCTCTCATTCGGAAATTGAAAGCCTACAATTTTTCACCTCAAGACTTCACTTGTTCCTCACCTGCAAATATTTGTCTGTCATGATGTGTTTTGGCAAGCACTTTGTAAAAATGTTGAGTACAGTAAGGGGTAGGGGAGGTGCCCTGAATACAGTGGGTCCAACAACAGTAGTCCCTGGTGTCCAGCCTTCGCAGTGGATTACTGAACAACAGGCAGACAGTTTGACCAGAAGCTTGATATTTCAAACAAGTGAGTCCTGACAACAATAGCAGTCCTTTCCCCGGTTCCATTCGAACTTCCGCTTCAAACGCCGGCGGAAAGAGGAAGCGTAAACAGCGATTAACAACAAAGCTAATTTGGAACTATTATGAACAAAATAAGTTCGAAAGGCACCGGGTCAAGTAACACGCGGGGGATACATAACACGCAGGCTTGTTGGACTTTTCTTGCACACATATGAGACTAAAACTATTATCAAGTGTGGTGGTGCTTCGGCCCCAGTCTTGAAGGACTGCTATTGTTGTCAGGACTCACTTGTTTGAAATATCAAGCTTCTGGTCAAACTGTCTGCCTGTTGTTCAGTACAGAACAGAAGCTGTCAATCAAAGGAGGTCGTGCGTGTGATCACGTTGAAAGTGACCAATCATAATAGGGCCAGTGTCTCCCTTGGTTTCCACCCCCAAACTGTCAAAAGTCAGGTCGATTCGAGCGAGGAGAATTCAACTTCGAGAGCAGAGTGAACCTGCGAGAGCGTGTATGCCCTCCAGCGCTCGCCAAGCAGAAACTCGACTGCACGTGGTGGCTGTTTGTGCGCGTGCAGCTTAGTGTTTTACACGCATGTGCAGTTCTTTGCCTCTCCCTATGTTTAGTTGCTCGCTCGCAGCTGCCTGTACAACTCTCGGGTTGTTGAATTTGTGCACGAGGAGTTATATTGTGCGAGCGGCAGTTAATATCTGCGTGTGTGAAATGATATAATTTCCTCGTGAGCATGTTTTATCACACTCGCGAGATATGACATAAATCTAACGCCATACTTCTCCCTCAGCCTGCATTCAGAAGAGAAATGGCTGTGGGGGTGAAAGAGCACTTGACTTTACTGAAAGTCAGGCAGTCATACACTGCGATCGGTCCAAACAAGTTAACAAATCCAGGCAGGGAGTAGGCAAAATCCAAAAAAACCAAAGAAACTAACATTAAGAATGCTGGAAAGCGATGAACAAATGAGGGAGAACAAAGAAAATCTGGCAAGGAGCAGCGAACACAGGGGAGTATATAATGGGTTGGCTGAAGACACAATCAGGGGTAGGTGAGTGGATGCAGGTGTGGACAATCAGGACTAGGAGAGGCATGAGGGCAGGACCTGAAATGACAGGAAAGATTAGACTTCAAAATAAAACAGGAAACACAGACAAAGGCTAACAGGATTTTACACTGGCTGCTCACTTTCACTGTCCTGGTTAGTGGCCTTGTTGCTGAGGTTCCTGAACCAGTAGATTAAAGAAAAGGTTAATACAAACTCAATATAAAATCTATAAAATAGGATCATGAGGGTCTTGTCAACATGAAACGGAGACAATTTCCAGAGGCAGAACAGATGTTGCTGGCCCTTTTTGCACAGCATCTCAGTGTTACAATTAAAATTCAGTAAAAATAGCAGCTAACTAACATCAGTGAGCTCATCCATATCAGTACAAGACTCCTTCAACACATCCCAGTCCGTGCAGTCATAACAGCCCTGCAGGCTCAGAATGGAATCATCAGTCCAGTTCTTAGTCTGTTTCATCAGGACTGTGCCCCTCCCCTCAGAGCGGTGCGATACACAGGAATGAGCTGTGATCTGCGCGGGGGGGGGGGGTCTTGTATGCTCCTTTAACAGAACCATAACACAGGTCCAGGATTTTGTTGTGTCTGGTTGGGCAAGTGACGTACTTGTGAAGTTCCTCAACGTTTTTTTCAATGAACACTGGTTCACCAAGCACTAGGATGGGTAAATCAGGAGATGTAGTTTGCAACTTCTGGGCCAGCTTAAGTATAAACTAGTTTTTTTCCTCCTAGACAAATATTTGGGTGAATTCCCGGGGCAAGTAGGGGGTGCGCAAAGACTTTGATGCAAAGTCTTTCTCTGATTAGAACGGTTTTGCACCAGGGCTCATTCACGTACAGACACACCCCTCCACCCTATGATTTGCCAGTGATACCAGCATCTCGATCTAGGCAAACAGGTGCGCCAGATCCGTCAATGGATCCGCATACAAGTCTCTATTCGAGAGCCATGTTTCAGTGATAGCCAATAGACAGGCCTCTCTGAGTTAATGCTGGTGTTTTATTCAGGAGAGACTGTGCATTAGCGAGGATAATAGACGACGGTAGTATACGAGCAAGAGATTGTTTGCGCAATCTATGACCACCCCGTTTTACCGGCTTCCTGGTCTTGTAGGGGAAAGCACCGTTAAAATCTTCCTGATCATCCTTTGATCAGCAAATGAATCAAGGCACAGGACGACAGCGTTGCTTCTACTGTGGACGGCGTTCTACTTTGCCCAGAACGGCGTCCACAGTAGAAGCAACGCTGTAAGCTCCATTTTTTTGTAAAACATAGAAAAACAGCAACGTAAAAGTCGGTACCCACTTCCCACTTTGTTGATCACTCTAGATCACTGTATTCGCGTAGATTACGAAAAAAAAGCCTAAAGCACACCAACAACCACAGACTCAGAGGTGACACTTGCTGCCGGGTCGCTGCACAAGCATGCGCCCTGTAGTTTTCCTCTCTGCTTTTCAGTTTCACCAATTCCTGTGCATGGAATTTATTTCCCACCAGGGTCCATGGAATTGAACTTTGAAAAATAGTCAAATCTACTTAGTCTGAATCAATAGGAATAAGACACTATTCTCTGTTGCAGTGTTCCACTATGATTTGTGCTGATAAAATGGGTCTATTTTTTCATATGAATATCTTTCCTAGCATAGCTTTAATTTAATTGTGTAAAAAGAGGAAAGTGATGCAGTATGGCAGGTGCTGGAGTTAAAGAAAAATTGAATAAAAAATGCAAATACACCACAAACGGTTCTGCTGCACTATGGTACATTTGAACTGTACAGTGGTTAATAAATGAATAAGCCATGTTGGGCTTCCTCCTTTTTTGATGTATTTAAGAAGGCACGCCTAACAAATTTATATCATGTTGGGTTTGCTTCATGTCTTGTGAACATATAAAAGTCTGTATAATATAACTTGTCCTGCACACATTGGAAGGTCATGAGTTATTGATAGACTGGTAGATTAATCATGATGCAGTTTGGCCCTGTAACAGTCTCTTAGGATGGAGTATATGGAGATATTTTATAGATAATCATCAATCATCAATTTCATGAATCATCAAGTTCATTGAAGCATCACAGTTATGAGCAACAACACATCTGAGTGACACTACACTGATACCCTCAGATCATTGCACATACAGTATATGGTCATATTGTGCTGTAACAGAGGTTCCTGTAGAATGTATAAGTATTTCTGCTGTGGTCAGGTGTATAGTCTGTATGATACAGTATAAAGTATGTTGTCATACGGTTAGATTTAGAGTTTTTAATAGTGTATCTGTGGCTTTCAGCCAATAGGCAGCTGGCAGGCAAAGGAGTTGTGTGGCTGACGAGGTCGATGTGGGTACAAAACAGATGGTAAACCAAGCGCCATGATTCATACCTGCAAAATTTTAAAGGTATGTGATAAAGATTGTTATTAGAAAGAGCATATGTCATTTCCTACTGGGAATGGAAATGCTGAGAAAATGAAGAATAAAAAAAAAAAGTATATAAAATGCAGAATAAGCAAAGACCTCCCGAGTCATATAAACGTACAAAATCTACCCTCATTTAATACCCAAACAGATGTTTTTTGTTTTTTTATGTCACCATCCAGGATCAGGACTGATTTCACTAGCCTCTGGTGCCTGATTAAAGATGCACTGCAATGCGTCTGTAATCTATACGACAATTTTGTGTCTTGATATATTGCCAAAATTGGTCATTTTTGTGTCTTTCTGAAATTCCCTTTTGTATGTGCAAGCTCATATGCTTCAGTGAGCACCTGTTTTAACTCCAATAGCAAGAAAGCATAACCCTTCCACACTGCTGCATCCTGCTCCCCGGCACTGCTAGCAAAATGAAAGTAAATCTACTTTCTTTGATGTTGATGTTGAGGCCTGTGATCTTACTTCGCCTAATTAATTAATGGCATTCAAAGCCTTTCAGTCGTCATCCTGGCAGGTTTACTTACAACCAAACCACGTTTGGTGTGTAATGATCAAGTTTACTTGACATTGCCTGTCTGACGTTTTCTCTTTTTCTTTCAGCCTCACTGTCTCTCCTTCAGTTCCACCAGCTAAACCAGAATTAATTCAGTTAGTTTCTTGCTTCTCCCTACAGTGTGGTGACTGTTAAGGCATGTCTGAATGTCCAAACGTACTTGTCCTAGAAAACGGATCACACTTCAATCAGAATATATCCACATCATTCTTGCGAGCCCCCACGCCTAGTTTCCTGGCACGGGGGTTTTGAAGGGAAAGACAGGGCAGCTGTTGTTGACTGGGTGGATGAGACCTAGTTTCGATGTGGCTCTACTCTGTCAAACCTGCCAGGAGAGGGAGATGGACTCTTACCGTGGCAGAAGTTGCATCCGGCAGGGGTGACGAGGTGGAGCGGATAGCAGACTGACAGCTGTCATCAATCACTTGCCCCAGCAGCCAGATGCAGGTTGACAGGAAGGGGCACGTCGGCTAGAATGGCGATTCGTACACAGTTTACTGGAGATGTTTTTTTGCCAGCCGGTCTCTGGTGGAATGCTGTCTGTCATTAATCCATCCGACCATCTATCAATCAATTCCTTTTCCAGGGTCAAGCCTGTATGTGACATGCTCCATTTCACAGTGATGTTGCGGAGCTGTGGCACTGCTTCATTGATATTTTTCCGAGCCAACAGGCTGTATTTGCCTGAGGAAGAAAAACTGCAAATGCCCAACACACATCACATCAGAGTCTGCAACCAAAAACAAATCATAACCATGACTTACCTTTCTTTATGCTTAAGATGGAGAAAAACTTTGAGAAACTTGTGAAACTTTGTCTATTCTCAATCTACTCCCTTACCTTGTGAATTTGGAGACAAGGCAGCAGAAATGTGAAAGAATGGATTACAAAAGGCAAGTGAAGAGGTGAGAAAGGATAGACTGAGACGACCAGCAGCTAAATAATGCCAGTCCGGAGCAGTTGGATAGACAGGAGAGAGATACTGCTTTGTCTCTGAGGAGTTGCCATTGGTTGAAGCTCACTGATGCTGAACACTCCAGACAGCTTGAGCTAACTCTTGCAAATCTCATTTTCTCAGTCTCCACTATATAGGTAATTCTTCCATTTCCCCAGACGACGTCTATTCATGTTTACAGTCTGGCAAACAGAGCAATGAAATAAATGCATCCAGGGCATCAGAATATTACATGCTTAGGCCTGCAGTGTGCAGTATAATGCAAAGTTGCAGAGTAAACATTCATATTTGAACATTTTAATATTATAGAACATCCAGAAAAAATGATTTAATATGTATAGTAAGTCACATAGTCAAATAGTGTAGACCTACTTAACTTCACTGCGTAGCACATCAAAGCCTCATTCCCTTGTGCACTGTGCCTGCACACTTGTTTGTCTTAACTCACACAATAAACAAGTTGTTTTCTTATGATGGTCATACTAAGCAGGGCGGTCACAAGATGATTTTTAGAGGAGGGTGGGGGCTGAAGTAGAGCACTCGCATGATTTCATGTTTTTGATCTTTCTTGGAGACCCGCTATGTTTCCCTTTGTAGCACAACATGCTTAACATGTGTGTGTTTATGCTGTAAGATAAAGAAGGTAAAGAATCACAGCTCTAAACATGGCACTGCTTATTTACGGGCCTGTTTCACCCCATGACACTGTAATCCAAACATTCCTGCTTCCACTCTCCACTCGCACAACGCACGTGTTTAACGTGGTCATGTCTGTTCAACATACCTACAAATTTATGCTGTTGGTTACTTTGCTTTTCTCGCTTGTGCTTTGAAATAGTGTGAAAATCCATGTGAAGTCAGTAAAACTGCCAGATGATTACCTTAGTGCTACTTATCCACAAGCCCTTACTAAACTTAAGTTCACCACACCAGGCCAGGTTTGCTCCATGCTTTCTTTAGTGGAATAATGCAGGGCATTAACAAGCACTTCATGGTGGCAGGGTGAAACAGCATCTCATTCAGAGGGCACTGGCGCCTGCAGTTTAGCTGAGGAAAAGAAGGTCAACTTCCATTTTACAAGTTGGGGGTGTATATATTGGGTTTAAGTGTCACAAAACACTGAGGTGACAAGCTCTTTGGGATGTGATCAAGCGCAAATATGATTGGAGTGCAGTGGAGCAGTGACGGCGCTGCCTTTGGGGATGGGCTTTGATTATGCCTGGAGCTGGCTGCTAAATCAATAGACCCTGGCGCTATCGCTGTCTGCACAACAAATACCCAAGCTTTCATGTACCTGTCTTGTCTGGAAGCAGCAGACAATCTGTCCAAACTGACTCACAGTTCTCTGAAATGAAATGTCTATTTATGTGTACCATCACATTTTCTCATTTTCATGAGTTTGGATTCAGTTTGGGTATTTTGGCACAAGCAGCTGGTGACCAGGTCGTTTTCATCTTAAATGTTGCATCTACTGAAAAGGAGGATGCACAAATGAAGGAAACAGACTTTAAATGTGCTGTGATTCTGCACAGGCGTTCAGCCATGACCAGGTTCATTAGCTGCCCCGGTGTGTTTGAGCAAAAGTGTAAATAAAAACAAAACAAAAACAAAAGCTGTCTGTTCACCACTGAATGATGACTTTGGGGGCCCTTGGGCAAAAATGGCACAGAACAAAGAATGACAGCATGGCACAGATCTTTATTACTTTGTCCTGAGGGTAATCAGGAATATTTACTTTCATTTGCTCAGTTCAAATTGTGCTTTTGACAGAAAAAGACAAAGGACAACCTGATGTTGGCTGGAAAATTAGAGGGAAAGGAAGGGAAAATTAAAGGGCTATATTGAATAAACAATTCAGTGTTTACAACCTGGCCCTTATTTTTCATAATTGTGGCCATCATTGAGTCAGTTATGATAAGATTTTATTCACCAAGCTAATTGCTGAGATCTGGGGGTGCTGTGATATTACAGTAGTGTTGTTTGTCCTTTTGTCCAGTTGGACTCTAGTATAGCTGCATCACCACTTCCCCAGACACCAGCTCAAGGAAATAGTCAAGTCAAGTTTTTATTTTGTCCCGATCCAAGTCCTTTTTAAACATTGGGTATCTGCAGATTCCGAGTTCGATCCGATACTTATATTTACCTAAATGTTGATTAAATATCTATATGACACATTAAAATAACAGCTGTAGCCTACTAAATCTGACACACCTCATTTTCCACGGGCAACTTAATCTAAATACTGAAGGTCCTGGTTCAAAACTGTTGAGTTAATAAGCTCGAATTATGAATAAAAGTTTAACTGGGAGAACACGACCCCTGAAATTAACGTGAAGCGATCCACTAGAGAGAAGACGTATCACTCTGTTGGAGTTGTTGGAACTACAGAAACAGTCTACTTGTGGTTGTACTTTGGTGTTAACAGAGTGGGGGATTCTTCCCTCACAAAAGATTTTTTTTTGGCAGAGTACAGACACCGGCTTGCAGACAGCACTTTAACCTGACAACAGACAAGTTTAATTTTGACCTGCCATCAAGTTACTCACGGAAATAACGTTAATTGGCGGCAGCTGATACGACCTGCTGGCGGGCGATGTTTGTCATTTTAACCGATGAAAGCATCAGTTAGCTCCTGCTAAAAATGAGATGCTGCTACCTGAAGGTTTTGTACATTGCACTTTGCTAGTGAGAGACAGAGTTGGAGTCAATCCAATTCGGGTGTCAGAACTCAGTCACACACACACACTAATTTTCACTGGCATGAGAGTGGAATGCTCTCACTGTAGAGCCTGGCTGTGGTAATGGAGAGCCATCCTGCAACACTACTGAGAAAACACAGAGTACCGTAAAGAAGGGATTGGCTTTATTTGAACCAAAACCAGGTTTAATTCAATTCTTGCGTATAAAAGGGACATTTAAATAACAATGCAAACAGCCACAATACGGGTGCGTTTTACAAAAAAAGTTTAAATCACCTATATCGACATCATAGTTTTGCTCTGCAGCAGACATTTTACAGAGATACAGAAGAGATACAGATTTTGTAACAGCACAGACGTAGGAGAAGTGACTGTTATCTAGCAGTGGGTGAAATAAAAGGAAGCAGAAAGCAATTAAAACAAGACAAGTAGAAGAAGAATTTCAGTGTCTCTCAGACTGGTGCTGCTCTTCTGTTCTACTTCCACCTCCTCTGTTCTTTCTTCGCTGACAAGGTTTAGCAATTCAATTTTGCTTCAATCTCTTTTTATTTCAGAAGTGTTACCTCTACATTGTGGGTATTGTGCATGTTTGTGTGTGAGAGAATTCTGCAATAAACCTGCTGCTTTCTGAGATCCTTTTACAGAGTCCACAGAGCAAAAAGATTAACCGCAGTAGCAAAAATTCTAACTTGATACTCCTGCATTTCCCAGGCGCCTTTAGACTTGTGAGGAGCTTTTTGAGGAAGCTACGTTCACTTATTTACACAGTTGAATCCTTTAATAACACCTCATGGTGCTGTAGGCCGAGCTGAAAGTTGCGTATACCTGCATTTTCGGCAACTGTATGTCAACTGTATGCCAAGACAATTTTCCATCCTTTGCCATCCTTATGTCCATTTTGTAGTGATGATGAATTTTTGACCAGCTACTTATGGGGTTGATTTTAGTCTGCATCTGCTATGTGGAGAGATTTGTGGGCAGATTCATCATTGCGCCCAGTCGTGAAGCTCATAGTCATAAAACAACAGGCACAGTGTCTGAGAAGTGTGAATAACAAGTTGTCATTTCTTCCTTTTTTACAGGCAATATCTCCCCTCCTTCATGGCGCTGTTTTATAGAATGAGTGGCTCCACCGTGTTTAACGCATCATTTCCCTCCTTACTGTGAGTGGGGAGGGGAGAGAAGGATGATGGGTGAGTGGTGGTGGTGGTGGTGGGGAGGGGGCACAATGTCCTTGCATTTTATTGCCCAGCTCTTGTCCTTCCAGCATGGCTGGTCAGAGCGGTGCCCTGGGTATTACAAATAAGCAAATGCCCTTTTCATGCTAACACTCAACTGACATGATCCTTTCATTTCCTATATGACCAAAAATTCAGACGGGGGGACCAATCTGTTTACAGTGTTTTTAATATTTCATCATGAAGAAATGGCTCTGAGGGATAAGCAGTCAGTGATTCATGAGAAACAAGAATTTGTAAAATTAAGAGGGCAGGATTAGATGTAGTTACTAGAGAGCATTAAAGGAATTAAACACAGCTTCACGCTTTCTTAGAGAAAGAAAATCAGGAGGCTGCTTGGCCAGGTCTGCATCAAGATCACAGCAAATCATCTTCACTTAGCCTGATCGAAAAGCGGTGCTTGAAAACTGCCCATCTCCAGTGCCTATATTTAGTATTTCGACGCTTGTATCTGCACTGAACGTCTGAACCCTCCTTGAACTAAAGTTTCAAGTGGGTTTCTTGCCTTTAATGAGCCATTACTAACTGGTTTTACATTTCACTTTAATTACAGATTGCTAATACGCAACTGCCTCAAATTGTTCATAGCTGGATAATTTTAATTTTGCCTTCCTAAATTGATTTATTTAAGCTTAATGAAAGTGAATCTTTTAAATGCACCATCATCACTATGGTATCTCATTATGGCCACACATCAGTGCAGACCAGCAGGGAGGGAAATACAGTAAGTCAAGAAAAAAACCTGTAACTGCTTAGTATAAATATGTCGGTCCGTATTAATTCTGTATCTCTGCTTTCTTTAAAAGTATTCCAATGCATCTTTACCAAGGCAGGTTTACAGTCATGATGTGATGGAAAATATTGCAAGCTCTCTACGTATACATTTTATCACAAATCAATTCCTAAATACGACATTAATTACAAGACTTAACAACCACAAGATTAACTGTGCACGACGCTCTGCAACTGTGGTTTAAAAAGATGGAGCTTAATTTGTCATCTTAATTACACACAGTTCTGTTATTGAAGTCATGTCATCTACTGACTGCAGTTTGTCACCTGCAATATGATTATTTTTTGCATTTTATTTATTTGTTAAGTCAACTTTATTTACAGTATAGCCCAATATCACAAATCACAAATTGACCTCAAGGGGCTTTACAATCTGTACAGCATGTGACACACTCTATCCTTAGACCCTCGATTCAGTCAACAAAAAACTCTCCACCAAAAGTGGAAGAAACCCTATTATTCAATTATGTTATTTCTAGAATATGTTTTATTAAAAGGTTAAAATATAATTGCCGTTTGGTTTAATTTGGTCATAAAGCAATATATACATCATTGCATACATATCCACAGAACACAGATTCAACAGAATATTGTAGAGTTTAATATATCATGACAGAAACAACTGCTTTCAAAGCCCATATCTGATGACGCCTACTAGTAGCACTTATGAGCTATTGTATTTCATGGGCACTAAAAAGTACTTGGTAACAATGGTGCTAAAGCAACAATACATGCTGCGCAGTGTGAAGGAATTACCAGACATTGTCTGCCCTTTAGCAAAATGATAGTGGCAAACTGAAGGCCAGGTGTCTACGTCTTAATCTGAGTTAATCAATGTCACTTCATCATGGCGAGTACAGCTAAGTCATCCTGAACACTCCCCTCGACTTTCCATTTCCCTTCTTCCTCTCTCTCCCTCCAGTATGACGGACAACTGTGACCTAGTACATAAGACAGTTTAATAGTCTCCAGTAAGATTAGACTGAACAACACAGGACACATGTTCTGTCAGTTTGCTTATGTAAGGCAAGAGCTGTTCAGTGTGAAATAGATTGAAGGACTTTTTGTATAGAGTTCATACATTTATGCTCAGTATTTATAGGACATGTACACAGATATTTATACAGTTTTATAAATCGTCTGTATGAGGAATGTAGGATTTATCAAGGCCAAAATAAGAGATAGAATTACCTTACAAGGCACTGGGTGAAAATATCCAGAAACATTGTTTACCAGTTTTTCTTGCTGACATCTTTCAATAAAAGTATGCCAAAAGAAAAAAAAGTAAATCTGATAGAAAGTGTGTCTAACAACCCTCCCATGTATCTGCCTACCAAAAATCCTGAGTTTGGGGCAAGATAGGCTGTAATTGTTAAAGGGTAATTCCGGTATTTTTAAACCTGGGCCCTATTTTTACATATTTTCCTATGGGGGCAACTGCGCCAGTCAAAGTGCGCCCACTAAAAGTGCTTGTTTTTGCCTCTGAAAGGCTCAGATTGTTATTCAAAGTGTCTGACAACATTATGGAAAGGATCACTACAGAGACAGACCTTTTTGTTAAATGCATCTTCCTGCAACGACTCGCCTCTCGCGAAATTTCAGAGCAAGACTTCTCCTTGAGCGCAACTTCTGTTTCTGGTTAAACAAGAAGGATCTTACTCTTTAAGAAAAAGGTCTATCTCTGTAGGGCCTAGGTTTAAAAACACCAGAATTGCCCTTTAAGGTGAAAACAGGCACTGTCAAGTAAGTCTTTGGGAAAATAACCCCATCAGAAATCCAACGGCTTGTGTCAAGCACTCAACTGACACCTTTTGATACAGTACAGCTCAGCCTTGCTGGCGTCATGGTGGAATTGCTTTTAGTGGAGCTGAGATTTTGAAAACGACTTTGTATTGATGCCCCCCCCATTGTTCCCACCCTCACTGACAGCAGACACATTGATAAGGACAGACAGATGGAGAGACAGAGGGGCAGAGCAAAGACGGGAGGGGTGGGCGGGGGCAGCCAGTGACGAGGAGGTAATAACTCCATACCTCGTCGGCAGGAGGAGACATCAAAAGACCCTCTGCTTAAATGAATTCTGACAGGCTCTGGGTAGAGCCCATCAATATCCTAGGCCACCATTAAATCAACATCCAAAAACCGAGCTGGATACCTGCTCATAAAGCCATGGTCCTGTGACAAAGGATTTGGACCCTAACGAGAAAGCAGGTGATGGATGCACAAATCCTGAGACGGGTAGCTAAGTGACGAGCAGAATCACTAATGAAAGGGAAGCCTTTTAAATCCCTTGCTGCCGCTTGCCAGAGCAGCATTCACACAGACAGACAAAATGAATTTGGGTGCCAGAGCTGTACTGATTTATAAGATTACACAGTAAACATCTAAAAGATCAGTGCTACTTGGCTGTGCTGAAGGACATCGCTGTCCTTATCGTTCAGTCTCTGCAACACAAATTCGACTGTTAGGACGATACAAAAGAACTTTCAATGTTTAGATACAACAGCAAAGGCATGTATCATAGCGTTTCATTAATCACTGTTATAGGGAGTTTATCTCTAAAAAAGATGCTGTCTCCAAGATTATTTTCTTAATTGATGAAGTTTCACAGACTAATAAAAGGGTCTTAGTAAAGAAATGAAAAGTTGTGAGTTACGGTTTCACTGTAGCACATTGCTGCACTGCCACCCTCCAAAAACTTTACTAGAACTAAAGAGTTCTGCCCTTGTGAAGAGCGGAGGAAGAGGAGGAGGGGCACACGGCAGAATCAGTCATACAGACAGCCTATGCAGGACCAAGTCTGTAATGTAGATCTATGATGCTGGACAGGGTCAGTGGAGGCAGTGGAGTGTGTTTTAGTGCACCATAACCTCAGACAAATGGGCAAGGTGGGGTAGTGCTACGAAAAAAGAGAAAACCCCACTCTGCTCTACGTGACTTTCTGTGAGTATTTAAGATGAGTATTGATGAGTATTTAAGACAAACTCATGGGTGTTTTTGTTCTTGGGTGGCTGTCTTTAATTTTCAAAAGCTTTTATTATCCTGTATACTCCCTTTTAATCTATATTTAACTAAAAGGGAATGTGATCAATAGTCATATACAGAGGATTACTTGCAGATCAGAATATATAGATGTATTCTAATTGCTTGCATGCTGTCAGTCAATATCATTTTTTTTTCCCCAGTGCATTCAGTGTAATTCGGGTTGCAGCTCATCTCGCACACGTCCTGTAGCAAAATGGAGAATTTAAACTCTCCAATACATCCAGCTCTCCAATAAAGGCCTCACGCCTGCAACCGTATCATTTAGATTGACAACAGAGGCAGAAGCAATTGAAGTGAACTTAAGTCTACCCCCTGCCCTATAAATAATATTTAATCCCTCTTTGGAAGGGAGAATTGGTAATGAGTCCCAGAGCTTTTTTTGATGTCTCACATTGCCTTCAGCTACAACTGACACCAATAGGATATAAACCAGACAGCTTTCTGTGGCCTACAATGGTGAGATACGACAGCCTTTTCAAGATCAGATCAATCAAATAGTTAAAGTCTGGTTAAATCAGGATATTGAGATGCACCAAGTCTTTTGTCTGAAATGCGAAATAACGTGGAGAAGAAAGTGAGAGTGTGGGAAACACTATAAAGCATTGTCGTCTTTTGAGGTATTATTAAAAACCTAAGAGGTATTAGTTCAGATATTTGAACTTCAGCTAGAAGAATTGGTGGCTAAATATGAAAACGGCTTACTCTGCAGAAATCCAATAAAGAGAAGGTTAAGTATGCAAGCTTATACTGTTGAGTGCTAATGCCATTGAAGGCTCTATTCAACCTTGTTTTCTCAGAGCACTCACTATATTTGTTGATGCATTTTAGGTTTCTTTATGTCTTCTTTTTCTCTCACATTTAAATGTCTATACAAATGCCCAGCATGTTGAACTCAATGCCTTAAATGATAATAATGCCCTAACCAAACATGCCAACTCTCTGCTACACCTGATTTGAACCAGAGAGTAGACATTAGAAATGCAGTGCATTAATATGTACCGCAACTGAAACAGTAATATTTGTGATTAATCACAGTGTTTTCAATTTTACTGCATAATTTCTCATCTAGCCTCCAGGAATGTACCAGCCAGTCTATCCAGACCACTAACATACTTATATGTTATTCAGCTATTAAAACAAGTTGCCAGGCTTAATATACTATCCTGCTGCTTCACACTGATACAAAGTGAGTGTAATATTACCTAAATGGTGAGTAAATAGATTCCATGGGGAATAATAGCCGTCAGCAGTCTGATCCAATAAAGAAGTAAGCAGAGAGAGCATGAAGGGAAGATGAATGAATCTTATTAAAAAAGTACTGATGCCTGGTCAGCAGGAAAATGAAGAAATGGCCAGACTGGACCGCACCTGCAAACTCACTGAGCAGAGCCTTTGTGCTGTCTCGCTCCAGTTTGCATTTCACCTGGTTATCAGCAAGTGTTTTACTGATAAGAACCTTGATTAATCCAACTTCAAGATCAAATACAAATTGGTTTATCGACAGAAAATGCTTTCCATTTCCCCAGAAGCTAAGTTTTTTTAAACAGAAGTCAAAGGTCACAAATGCAGTCTTACGTCACCATTTTACATCAGAGACTGCTAAGAACAACCTTAATAACATATTTTTGGGTTCTGTCAACTACCACTGGAACCGTTAAGGGAAAATAAACCCTAAAACACTTTATTTGACAATTTATCCACTATGTAACTGCTATATAAATGGTATTTAGTATTGTGCCTTCACTTCTGGGTGCTTTTGTTGGGGTGTTGTGGATGTGTTTTTCTTAAAAGGAATAGTTTGACATTTTGGGAAATACACTTATTCGCTTTTTTGCTGAGAGTTGGATAAGAAGATCGATACCACTGTCATATCTGTCTGTTTAAATATAAGTCTACAGTGAGCACAGATAGTTAGCTTAACATTAGCTTAGGAAGACTGAACACGGGGAAAAACCTTGCCTGGTTTTGTCCAAAGGTAACAAAATCAGCCTATGAGCACCTCTAAAGTTCACTAATTAACATGATTAATCTCATGCGTTTATTCCCGAACTAAAAACAACTTGTAAAAATGACATTTTACAATTTTACAGGGGTTATGTGCCAGACTATTTCTTGGTTGGGAGCTGTACCTTCCTGGACAGAGCCACGCTAGGTGTTTCCCCATTGTTCCAGTATTTACGCTAAGCTAACACCTGGGTGTAGCTTCATATTGAACAGATCAATCTTCTCATCTAACTCTTGGCAACAAAGCAAATAAAGATGTAATTAGTGCTTTCATCTTTTGTTGTCATCTATTCTTTATTCATTTTTGTCCAGAATTTCTAGAAAGGGGTTCTGTAAGAGAAAAATTAACAAACTAAAACATAAACATGAGACTGAATGTCAGGTTTTGTTGTACCTCAGAATCACAGGTTTATTTATAGACACATCATTGTGCACTCATGTTCACCATATCAGAAATCCATCGTAGAAGATATTCATTTCTACCCTGACAGGATCCTCAGTAGACCAGAATGCAATGCAGCCACAAGACATGTTACATTTTGTGTGAGGCAGCAGCTTTCACCAGAGTGCAAAAGCTCATGCTCTCTTGCTTTATTTATGCTATTGCTATCAGTCTTGCTCTCTCCACCTACATGCATAACCCACAGCTGAATGCAATACATTCCCGCCTGTTCTCTGGGGATTTTCAAGTAATTCTGGGCAATGTCGGAAATTGCTTACTGAAGTAGAAGTGGACGAGGTTGAGGGGAAAATGCACGCAACAAAAAAGTAAATGACACCATTTCCTCAGGAAATAACACCTGGAATATCAGACTGTGATGTGTAATAATATAAGAGCACCTGTGGGTGGATGTTTTCTGTAAGTGCCTTGCCTGAAGGAAACTCTCAGATTCCTTATTAATTTCACTCAGGTTTATGGTCAGTCTGGAGATTTGAACTGTCGACTGGCTGTCTAATCATAAAACTACATCTGTCTCCATATGAAGGATTGATTCCCATATTAAAGATTAGGACTCCTCTCTGATGTTTCCTGTGTTTTCTCATTAGATTAGTATACTGTAAAGGTTAGGAGAGATTCACATTGAAATAACACCATAATTACATTGCTCTCAAAATCTGTTTTAAATCCAAAGCTCACAGCACCAACAATCAAATGAGCTCCATCATTGCAATGTCGTTGCCAAGTCGCTGAAACTCAAAATGCATCTTTGCACCTATAGTGATTTTGACCTCTGGGGCTCAGTGTTTCTAAAACTGTGTAAAACCTTTTGTAGAGAGCAGCAGTTTTCAATTTATGTTGGCAATTGCCAGTGAATTCGAGCTATGAAAAAATTCAACATTTCCCATGAGAAAAAGCGTCAGTTTAGTCAAAATGCCTCTCTCATCTAAACATGATGTAGTGGGAGGCAGGAAGTGGTAGCGGTTCTTTGGGTTTTGTTGGCAGGCTCTTTTTAATGCCTGCCAGCAGACACGCAGGGTGTTCAGGTGCACAGCGTGCAGACACCCCTCTGAGAAACCAAACCTTCATTATTTATTAGGCTACAAAATGAAGCTGCGAGAGAGGGGTCAGTCAGCCGTGAAGCTGGCAGGAGGGGATGTTGCTTCCTTGTTTGCCAGGGACGCAGGTTGGAGCACTGGGCATGTGCTCTGCTAGTAGCTGCATGAGCGGAAGATGAGAGAGACGTGGGATTCAATTCCACTTACTGCATGTGACAGGCCAAATATAGACTATCAGATGGAGTTGTTAATTTCAAGATGGCACGCCATCCTGTAACCCGCTCCCATCCCCCACCTCCCCAGAATCGACCATTTCAGGTCGCACAAAATCTTTAATCGTGCCCACTCATTTTCTCGCCCTACATTCTCTCTCTTCTTTCAGCCTATACACTATTGTAATGGCTTAGAACTGGATCCAGCCTTTCTTTTTTTCTATTCAAGGCATTTTCTTCGCTTTCATGAGAAATTTTCCATTATCCCTGGCCTAGCCTTATAGGCTCAATAAATGCCATTTGACTTCCTTTCCTCTAGATAGTGAAAAATGGGAAAAAGAAAGCTGTTTTCAATAATCCTGCCAATACAATGATTCAGCTGATTTTCATCCTGTTATACTTGCAGTAAAATTGAATTGTTCCCAAACTCTAAATCTTTCAATCTAACAATGCATACCAGTTGACGCCCACTATGCAGTTCCAACTTGGAGCTTAATCTCAGTCTCCTTCCATATACCTTAGTCACCAGGGTGCACAAAATCATGGCAGATATTGTTTGTTCTTTGGTAATTTCTTTCCATTCACTTTTGGTCCAGAGAGCGGTGTGAGATTATAACCTCCCAGAGCTCAAGGTGCCATCTTCACATTGCTTACTTCGTCCAAGCCAAAGATATTTAATTTACAATAATATAAAACCAAACAAAAGCCACCATATCCTTATATTTGAGAAGATGGAACCAGTTAAGGCTTGGCAATTTTTGAGTGACAAATAATTAAAATGATTAATTAACATTCTAGACAAATTTTCTGTCAATTGACTAATCAGTGAATATTTATGCTATTTCAGCACTAGAGGCAACTGTAGCAACTTTAAAAAACTGAATTCAGTGTAGTGATTTAAACTGATTTAAACAAAATATTTTAAAAGCATCTTGACTTGTCTTTGAGAATGTAGTTTGACACAACATTGGCATATTACCTCCGTGTCACCATGTCACCACAAATAAAGGCAGATATGATTTTAGAAACTCGCAAGTAAATTCATAATTCGCATAAATCGCAGTGTGCTTAGTTTTTGTATCTTGCTGTACTTGCTTATTGCAGAACTTACAGAGGTAACATATTGTAGCTGCCTTTTAGCTCGTCCACACTTTCCTACTAAAAGCAAACCATCATTCACACACTAAGGGGTTTTTTGTGAAGGACACGAATGAACCGAATGACAAACATTGTCTCAGAGCAAGCACATTTCCTGTGCTTGAAGCTCCTTCATTGTATCTAACGGCAACTTTTGCATGTTATGACTCGACCTTGGTGAGGGTCAGTATCTTCTTATCAACTTAAGCCAAATAGTGCGAGAAAGGAAAAAAAAACCTTTTGTATAAATTTGACAAAATACTTGTTTTCTCTTGTCTCTGCTAGAGTTGTTTATATGATTTATGCTGCTGCTCCTCAGCCTGTTTCACACAACCTTGGTGCCATAAAAGCATGCAGTCAGTTTATGTTAAACGTGTGTGGCACTGCTGTGGTCAAAAATCCAAATAAAGCCAAAACAAAATGGAATACCTGGGATAAAAACAATAAACACACAGAATATGAGCTATTTTACAAAGTCATAGTCAAATGTTCCTACTGCCATTATAGTATGCTGAAAAATGAATTTGAGAGTGGTACATTGTGGCAAATATTTACATGCAGAAAATAGAATATATGAGGACAAATGTGTACGCTCATCCGCCATTGTGGCCTCCACAACTTTACTTTAATGTCAATGTCGCCTGAAAATGAATCTCTCCTTGTCTGTGCACAGAGTATTTGAATGTAAGGACATCATGTTCATATCACAAATCTCAGAAGAGCAAGCTGAAAAGGAACAAGAATAACACATGGAAAAGCCAGCAGCCTACAAGAGAAATGTTCCTGGAAAGGTCCTCGTGATGATTTGGCCTTCGGTAATAGAGCCATTGTGGCAGCACTCTCTCTCAGAGGCAGAGAGCGACTTGCCAAGGATCTAGTGAAAATTCGAGCACTCCTAACCTTTCTCCCTCATGTCCTCTCAGTCTCCTTTTGTCCTCACTCCCTCGCCTTCTCATCCTCTCTGTCCTGATGTTCACATTTCCCATTCTCCCACACTCTCCTCGCTGATGCACTCCCCTCCTGCATCCTTCCCTCTATCCTCCCTCACAACTTCTGACATCATTTCTCACCTCCCTCACACGCTCTCGTCCTCTTTCTATCTCATTCCGTCTCTTTCTCCCTTTCCCTTTTCAGTTGTCGTCAGTGTGGGAGTAAAAAGGATTAGTCGAACCAAGAGAGGGAGCAAAGCACTAAATGACGGTATTGAATTCTGGCAAAATATATTTGGGCTTCTCACGCCAAGTGATAAGTTAAGTCTCAGGCAGTGCCTTTTCTAGCACATCTAACATGATAACAGTGCATAATGAACTCATTTCAGAATGACAGTCATTATCAAAAGCCTGTCGCTATTTACTCTTAGAACATTCAAGCTGCAAAAAAGGAGGGCTTTCGAGAACACTGAACAAATATCTTTGAAACTACTCACTGCAAAGTAGGGTCATATTTTTGTCATAATATTACAACAGGTACTTGTTGCCGGTATTCAGTTACTGTGGAATATAGTGAGGACAGGAGGAAAAAAAAAAAATATATATANATATATATATATATATATATATATCTGCCTCTCAGCATATGTTATTAAGTATATAAGTAGTGTTTATAAGTATATTATATGTTATTATATAAAACTAATCAAAATCATGTAAAACAATTAAAAAGGTCACTACACACAAGCTCTTAAAAGTTAGTAGTCCAGCAGTAGAAGATAAGGGTAAGAGGCCAGGGCTATATAAATCTTGGATAAACAAAACATGGACAGCCCCTTTATTGAGTTGGTCTCAAGATCCTTCATGGTTAGTCTGAGTTTGCCAAGAGAGGGCCAACTCTGTCAGAAATATCAGACTGCTGGAGGTGAATGACAGAGCCAGCACTCTCTCTCTGTGTAAGGTTATGTGCCCGGGTATGACAGGCGTGTAATGAAATTCCTCTCCTCTTTACACTTACTTTCTGATAGCATCAGCACTGCAGAAACACTGTCCTGTGAGAGGTTTGTTGCCTTAGTGGTAGAGAGACTATGGACAGTAACTGCAAAGTCTCTAGTTAAATGCCCAACCATAACACCAGCTCATATACTAGCCCTGTGTTACTGGTGTTACAATCTACAGTGCCTTTTAGGCATTTTATCTGACTGGTAAAATACAAAATGCTGAATACTACTTTATATCTAGAAGGGATGTTGATATATGGAAAAACCTTACTGTATGTAAACAGTATTGTTTTCCATAAAGGGCAATGGTAAGATTGTACACATTTGAGGATTGGCCAGTTTTTTAAATACTAGTGTGGTTTTGCTTTTTAAGATACAACCAAAAATCATAAATGTTTTTAATTTCACTCAAAACCTGCAAAAATTGATTGTGATTTTTTGGCCACTTGGGGGCAGCAAAAAAAAACTGTAAACACGCTATCGTTATCAGCTCTTAAGTTGACATGATTAGCAAAGAGTTGCAAATCCAGCACACACGCAATAACATTAGCATTCATTTGGAGTCATGTTTCTGGCCACCTGATGAATGTAAGTCTAATATTCACTCTCCTTTTAGCTCTGTTTTTGGTCTCCACCAACTCACGAGGTAAATGTCTGGCTCTATAGTTTCTAAATGCTGCCCTATGTTCACCAGATAGTTTCTAACTAACTTTGCATGCTTTTGCTGCTGGAAGATAGCTTGCAGTGGGGTTTTAGAGCTTTTTCTATGAAATCTACTGCCTGTTGTTGCTGGAAATGATGCTGATGAGAATGGTGAGCGTGAACCAAAAACAGTAAAGTTGCGGGCTGTAAATCCAAAACAATGAGCTGAAAGACACTAAAACGGTCAGTCGAGCTGAGGGAAACTGCAGAATCGAGTGATAATTCTCTGTGGGGTTATCACTATGAGTGACCCCTTTCACATACATGTGATCCACTGTTAACATAGAAATATAGATTATAGCAAATGTTTTAAAACTCTCTTTAAAAGTCCATGAGTTGAAGCAGCCATGTGTAGGATATTTTGTGTCGTAATTTATGATTTCCCACAGATTGTGGAGGACTGACTTTTGTCACAAAGGATATGCTTCAGCAAAAACAGGAAGGGAACTGCCTCATTGTAAATGATCAGTGTGAACCTGCTCAAAATGGCAGATGGTGGACCTACTCCGAACAGCTGTACTGTCCTCAACAGAATGCAAAAAGAAGCTTTTAATAAAAGGAGGCAAAATGACTGAAGAAGAGAGTGAGAGTCCAGGGGACGACCAGAGCCATTAGTGAGCTGAGCTGCAGGCTTTCTTTTCTTACTGGACAAGTCAGTCATATCATATCATGCCAGTCTGCGGTACGTCTGTGGTGGGTCTTACTGTGGCTTTCTAAATTGATGAAATGTTGAGATCATTGACTTGCTAGACAGAGGAGTACGTTTCTGCCTCTTGGTCAGATTTCACTTCATCTGACCAAGAGGCAGTTGGTTTCTCATCATGAGTTGGTTTCTGCCTCTCAGCAGTTTGGCAACATAGATGACAAACTGGTTGAAGTTTAACGTTTCAAAATAGATTAATTCCGATGAGAAATGTTTGAAAATATCCTTAAAGAATGTATTAATTAGGCCTATGCCCAGTGAAATTCAAAACTCTGTTGAGCTGTTCCCTTGATGCTTCAACTCTCCCATCTGTGGTGCGCCCATGGCAACATCAGAAGAAGCACTCAATGTGATGCATGTTAAAATCACGCTTAATGAGTTTTGGCCTTATGTCAGACCCTGATTTGAAGTCATACAGTATGTTCTTCTTAAATGCATAATTTACAAACAATTAATCGAAAAAATTCCGGAGCAGGGAACAGATGGGTTACATAACCCAGTGTTTGCAAGGGAGAGCTTTTTAGCAATCTCTGTTTAGTTCCACCATTAATGATCAATGGAATGTGGATATTTTTAAATGTTAATTAATTCCACTCCATAGCTCTGGCATACACAAATATATTCCACTCCATAGCTTCAGCATACAGGAATGAATCCCAAACCATTATAGGATTGAACCATTAAGACTCAAGTCTGCAAAGCTTGTTCAAATATCTGCTGTGCACCATTTTTAGTACAGTATGAGCTGAATCTTGTCACGACTATTTAAATTTTTCTAACCATCTGAGTAGTGTCTTGGAAGGTTCCCAGTCCACATAAACTAAAATGTGCTTGCATGTATGTTTCTCCTTCTGTTGAACTGACTCACTTAACAAAGCCTCTCCCTGTGTGTGAGTGTACTGCAGAGGATGCTACAGAAAGTAACTGGAGCCACAGGGCCCCTTGCTGCGCCAGAAACAATTGAAAGCGAGGCGAGGCTGCAAACAGCTTGCAAAGAGGTTGCGGGAGTACCGGGGGGGTACGTGGGTGTGGAAGAGGGTGTGTGGCTGTGGCAGAGGGTGGTTGGTGGGTGGTAGGTTGTGGGTGGTGTGTTGGGGTACTTGCAGGTTGGACATTTTCCTCACTGGGCTTTCCTACTACCAGGAATTTGCTCCCTATGAAAAGCAAAGTGGCAGCCAACTGAGCTTTTTCATAATTTATTGATTGCAACATTTTTACTTTAAGTTGGAAAAAAAACAGCAATTAGCTGCTTTCTTTATCAACCAGTGTGCACTCCTTTCCTTCACCCGACTGCTCTGCGTACAGTATTCCCTAAGTGATGAATCATGCTCATTGTGTTGTGCAATGCTGCTGCACTCACTGGCAGATGTTGCTGGAACTAGGTATATGATGTTTTTACATTAAACACGGAAACTTCTGCTTTATACAACAATTATGTAGGCCTACTTTGATTGTAATGATATCATTAGGAGGTACAGGGTGGTAAGATCAAGGAAAGTTTCTTCTTTAACTCCTTATTTTGACATTACAAAGACATTTCTGCTGCTTCTTTTGCTCTTGTGTGCACTGTGCATCCGGGGCATGCTCCTCAGCATGTGTACAATTACCCCTTCCTCGTTAATGCTCTCTGTGACACCTGTATAATGATGTGCCTTGCACTCTCACATCTATCTCACTGTCACCACCCTTAGATTGGATCTCCTCATGTTGACAGAAAACCTGCCATCCAGCTTGAGCATCTGAGGAAGGAGAAAAACAACACTTGGAAATGGCGCAGGCAGTGTCAACATGTCTGCTCGGCTGCCTCTGTGGATGTATTGTTTTCATTATGTCACTGCAGCTTAAAAATGCAATCTGGAATTTATTTGCCCATTTAAGGTTTAGCTGTATTCAAATATAACTTTGGCTGAATTATAGGCTTATAAGGATTTTATTTAAAACCATAATGGGATGGCACCAGAAAATGTCAACAAGCTGTTAGACACCTAATGTCATATCGGGTGTTACGTGGTACTGAAAAAATGATTTCAGTCAAATAAACCCTGAAAACTCACTTTTAAACTCACATTTGTTTAAATGTATTGCAGGTGAACTGATGTTAAAAACAAATGAACAATTTTGAGACAATGTGAAATATTTGACCATTATCAAAATCAGGATAAATGCCTGTTTTAACTTTGCTAGAAAATACTAGCCGGTGAATAAACAGTGTATGATAATGCCGTTTTTACATCTCCTGCTATGACATCTGCCAATATGCCAACATTTCTGCTGTGAATAAAGGTCTATTAGATGAACTGACATTCATAGTTCCCACAGGATGAACTGACTTTGGTGATACCCTGACTTTTCATCTAGTGCCATCATCAGGTTAAAATTTCAATTTGTCCAATACTTTGTTTTATGACTAAATGCTTGCAAAGAAAATTACATTCCCAATGGCCTCAGCTGCACTTGTTAGCAAATGCTAGCATGCTAACACAACATGGTGACAATGGTAAACATGACCTGCTAAACATCAGCATTTCAGCACTCTGACATTAGCACTTAGCTAATTCAACCTCACAGAGGTGCTAGCACACTTATAGACTTTACAACTTATAGACTTATGTGACAAAACATCCACACTTATATACGCCCACCAGCTAGCAGCAGGCCAGGTCTTCAAAGCGGCAACAATTTTATCACATTCCAGTTGCTGTACCTTGACTACTTCTTTCTGTATTACGTGTCCGATGTGTGCTAAGGGTGTCAGTTGATGCATGTCAAGTCATGCGATGCTCTGCGATGTGTCTTGTATAAATATAATTTTCAGTACTGTGAGCACCACAAACATAATTCTACTCACCCTCATATTTGATCATTTTTAAGAGTGGATAATCAGTGGTAATTGGTCTCCTGACCTTGGTGAATTTGGTGCCTTGCTGTCTCCACTGAGCTACTCAGAACCACAAGGTCATGATTTGGACTAAAACTATTAAAACCATAAACAGACTGCAAATGTTTTTACCCACTGTGAAATGGGGCTCACTAACATGGTAAACCATCTGCCTCTCCAAATAGAGCTCTGCAGCCTTTGGATGTAACTTCGGTGTGCAGTATCCTACTTAAATCAGCTGCAGACTTGACAGTGAAAGCCCAGGCTGTGTGTGAACAGAATGAGAGCACAGAACTAGTCTGGAGGCTGAGGGAGGAAAACCTCTGCAGAGTATCAGCACTATTCCTGCCTGTCACCAGGGGGCCACATTGTGCTTCAATAAATCCCCTTATTTTTTCTTCCCATAAGTCAGATAAACACACCATGAAAACAGAACTCACCTCCCATCAACTGCTCTGTAAATGTATAGCTTAGTAAGTGGCATTGAGAGTGTGTGATGGGAAATGTGTGGGGCGGACGAGATTTGGATGTATACGTTTCAAAGAGTACTCTCAGATTTAGCTGGCCTCTTTGCAGACAGAGAGACACACGCCTCTGCTGCCTCAAAACTCTCATTCTTTAACATGGCATCTCTGGTAATGGGAGATTAGCGTAGAGAAAGGGAGACAGCAAGAGAGAGGAGGAGAATGACAGGAGGAGTGAGAGGAAAAGAGGAAGACAGATGGAAACAGGCGGCAGGGGGTTGCACTGAGATAGGGAAGTAGAAGAGCTCAAGAGACAGGAAACAGAAACATTTAGATTTAAGTGACTCATTTACGACCTTCTGTTGTAGCCTAATCACTTTAGTTGCTACATTATATGGCCACAAGTATGTAGACACCTCTTTCCACATACTTTTGTGTACTTATGTTCTAGGGCTGTAAGGGCTAGGCATCTTACAGTAGTCCTATAGGAAAAAAATCATGATGCTTCAGTGCACAATGAGATCTAACAATGATTAGCTGGAAGATTAATCCTATATCTTTCAGCCATTTTTGGCAGCACTGAGTGCACTGCTGCTGAGTAGCGCTCCAATTGGTTAGCAAGGAAGAAATCCTGCGCCACCTTTGATTTTACTTGGTTTGTATTGCCTTTAAAGGAATAGTTTGACATTTTGGAATTATTATTATTTACTTATTTGCTTTCTTGCCTAGACCTGGATATAAAGATTCCATTCTCGTATCTGTCCGTTCATTATGAAGCTGCAGCTAGCAGATGGTTAGCTAAGCATAGCATAAAGACTTAAAACAGGGGGACACTGATAGCCTGGCTTTGTCCCAAGGTATATAACCCCACGTAAAACAACAAATTGACATTAGTATACTTTGATTTTTGTATGGATTAAACAAACAAGATATAGATAAGATAAGCTATAGTGCGCTTTAGAGGTGCTGGTAGGGGGATTTTGTTGCCTTTGGACAGACCCAGGCTAGCAGTGTCCCCCTCTCCAGTCTTAGCTAAGCTAATTCCTCTAATGGAAGCAACCTTTCTCAGTCCGAGGAAAGTGAGTGAAAATGAGACTGAATTTTTAACAAAGGCTTGACAAAACTGTGCTTCCAACTTTGTGACAACAGTTTAGGCAAGAGTCTTTCCTGTTACATACAATTGTATAAAGCCAGGTCGACAAAAAATGGTTTTTCCAGTTTGGTGTGGAAGAAGTTCAAAGGCTTGCACAGAGACCTGACCTCAACCTCATCCAACACCTTTGGGATGAATTGGGACACCGACTGCGGGCCAGGTCTAATGACTGAACATCAGTGGCCGACCTCACGGATGCTCCTGTGGCTGAATGGAAGGAAATCTCTGCAAGTGTGGAAAGCCTTTCCACAAGACTGGAGTAGAATAGCAGCATATTAGTGCCTATAATATAATTTCAGAATGAGATGTTCAACAATTTGTATAATGTTTAGTTGTTGTTTAATTTTGGCCATCTGTTGTACCCACCTTTTCAACTTGTCTAGGACTGTTAGGGTAGCCATTAAGTGCTAAAGTCTAAACTTTTTTCTACCATTCCTGTACAATCCTTCATAGTCAAAGTAGTTACAACTCAATTTGTTTCATAGGAAGTCTGTGACCAAGACAGAGGGGTGGGTAGGATGGGTGCAGTGTTTTTGGGACACTGAAGATTTCTGCACTGCAGTGCACTGGAGAGACGCAAAGTGTATCTGATTCTACTTAGCTGGGTGCTCCCTGTGCCAGTCAGATGCCAACATCAGTGCCAACTCTTGCTCTCCTCCCGCTAACACCCTCCCCCGTTCCTCCTCCTCCTCCTGATGCTGCAGGGATGCAAAAGCTTTGGCAACTCCTGCCTGTAGACTGTAAGAGGAGTGCTGGGAGAGAAGGTGAAAAAGAGAGGAAGCAAGGGGGAGAAACTGCAGAAAGAGAGGAAGAGAGGGAGTGAAGTGGGAGTTAGTTAAGGGAAAGAGAGAGGGAGGAAGGTGGAGAAGAGAAGGAGGAGAAGAAACAGAAGGAAAACATTCTTTGCTTACCCTCTCTGGTAATGAGACATGGCGAAAGGCAGACAGAATGATAAACAGACAGCGAGAGAGCAAAAGAGGACAGCGGCTGGGGGAGAAACGAGGATGACAAAGGCTGAGAGGAAGAGTGAGGGAGAGAGGATAATAGAGAGACAGTGACAGAGAAAGAAAGATCTACAGGAGCGAGACGGCTGTTATTTAAGACCACAGAAAAAAAAATGAGGCACAGACACTGAAAAGCAGGTCGGCTGCACAGCTCCAGCAGAACCTCTGTTTATACAAATAAAGCCTGGAGGGCTGTTTGAGTGTCTGTGTCTGTGTGTTTTGGTGCGTACACTTCTGCATTCGTTTGCGTTTGTGGATGCACATGTGCTGCGTTTTTTTGCTTGTGTTTGCATGTGTGTGTGCATGGCGAACATTAATATAATTGTCATAAGCATGCAGCTAAGGGTGGGTGGGATTTGTGAGGGGGAGCAGCTGTGACCCCATGTTGCAATCATGCAAGCCAGACGACTGTACTCCAGTACTCCAGGCCTAAGGCAAGAAAATATGGAGCTCAGCACAACAGCATTAACTTGTGTGTCTGTGAAAAGATATTTGTGCATCAAGCACAAGCTAAGAAGAGTGTTTGTGTGAGTGAATGCGAGTGTGATTCGGGGGAATAATGCTGCTCTTTTCTAGACGCAACGGCGCTGTGGTTAAGCATCACTTCCTCTTGTTTATGCCACGGGCGACGTGTTGTCCATGGAAGAGAGCCCCGGCCAACTTTGCTGACGCAAGGTCAAACACACAGGCATGGGCCCCGGGTTGCTTTGAAACAGATGTTACCCCCGCACTCTGACACCCCACCCCCTTCTCCCTCAAACCCAAACTCCCACACAAATCTATTGCCTATGACAGCACTGCGTAGGGTTGGGGTCTGATAAAATTCAAATGACAGACTACACAGATTTCACTCTCTGACCAAAGTGCATGCCTCTGGGTGTAGAACCATCCTCTGCATCTTAAAACATGACAGGCCCTAGACCCTCACATGCCCTTCTCTCATTCATCGAACTGGGTTTAAATGAACAGAAAATCTTTGGGTTTTTTTTTACGTTTGGTCAGATCTTTTCATGGTTGTCTAAACAGGGCAAAAATCAGATTGTGTGTGTGTTAGTCCCACATGGTTTAAAGCAACATGAAATGAGTTTAAAATAAACTCAAATTTTTATTCCAGTGCGTCTGTCAATCCAGATAGATGAAAATCAAACAAAAAAGAGACATGTGCGTACATGGGGATGGTTTCATAATGAGGACGAATGTTTTCAGCCTTTTGCTGCTCATCAGAATTAAAATCAGAACAAAGACACAAGAACATATGTAGTAGCTATTGTGATTATTATATGATTATATTATATGTCTTATGAACTATTATATGATGTAGCTGACAAGACTGGTGCAGGGCTGTTCTGGTATTAGTTCTGATTCTTCCCCTGAACATACAAATATATATTTTTAGCTGCTTCTTGTCTCCCCGTTGGTTGTAGCTCTGTCCTTGTCCCTCCTAGAGCTTTGAATGCCTTAAAGATTTCAAACAAAACCACTAAAAACAAGTTGCGAATCCTTCATCGTTCATAGATCTGTTGAATTAGCTCAATCAATACCACAGCTGTCTTTAGTGCTGATTCAGCCACAGAACATGTAAGTTCAACACTGCTGAATTTGATCTCTCCAGCAACACAGGGTCCATTTAATAGCCACGTATTCTGCTGAAATGTCCTTACACTGACCTTGTACCTGCACACTCATTATAGCAAGACTAAAGCTGCAGGCAATGTTAGCAGAGCAGTTTTTAAGAAAACTACAAATGCAAGGTACGTACTGTATAATTACATAATATTTTAAAATTAAGTATGCCTGTATCTGTCACATCCTTAAATTGTTTTAACTTAGCTCATGGTATCAACACAATTCATAACAACCAGGCAGTAACCAGGATGTTACAAATGATGCTATGGAAATATATGGGTGCTGGAAAACAAATTTAGTCAAGGACAACTTGGGCAAGGGCAGCAACATATTGCATACTTTTGATAGTAACTAATTCCTCTCATGCAAGTGAACAAACGTCAGATTTTAATAAGCTCACTCACTGCCTGTATATGCTACCAATTTTGAAAAAATGGCACCCCGCCATTGATTTACATTTCAACTGCAGCAGCCAACATATTCAGAAAAAAACAAATCACACTTGAGTTGGAATTCTAGGTCATACTCTCAATTTACCAAATTATAATTTCATCACTCAAAAAATCAATACATCAAGATCAATAAGATGAAGTGAAGAAGGGTGGATGAGATATTGGCTTCGAGGGACAAAAATTACATGAGGTTCTGCTTCGACCCCACAGCAGAAATAAAAGTTGATGGATAAAATCCCTGCAAAACGCTCACCATTCTCACCAAATAGACTCCAGTTCAATCACCTGTAATACAGACTGTCATTTCCCGATTGTGATATTATCCCGATGAATGACCAATGTGGATACAGTCACACACACAAAAAAATGAGAAAAAACTGTAAAAACAAAACACTGTTGATACGAGCTACTAGTTACATTCCCATGTGTTAACACTACCAGCTTTTTTCTTGAGACAGTTACATGGCTGTGACTCACTTTAAAAAGCATGCAGCCAGTGAAGTTTGTTTGCCGTTCAACTAAATGTTAGAATGGGTAAGGCGTGTTATTGTTAAGTAACATTGAAGGTAGTCTGACCGTTGCTGCCAGACACCGTCAGCGGCCAACCTCCTGGGGCTTGCATGCACTACAGTGTTTACTGTGAATGGTAGGGACAACAAAAACCAAGATCACCGTGGGACGTTTTCAACACCTTGTTGATTGCATGCTTCAAAGAGCTAGAAGGTTGTAAAAGCATAAACAGGCCCATCCAGGTGGATAACACCTTATTTTCTTGGTCCAATAGTTTCCACAGACTTGGTACAAGTGCGAGAAGAGAACTGATGTGCAACTGTAAAGGGATTCTTAGAGAGCACTGTGTAATTTGGTACTAATTATACAGTAAATGGAGACAGTTTTCAATTGTTACACTTATAATTCATTCCAATTAATATTTGGCTTAGCCTAGAGTCTTATTCGGTGTACAGCAGGATTTTTTTGCATTTTGAGCTACATGTAAAAATTCCTGTGTGGTTATGAGTTACAGGCAACATACAGTACAAGCCAAGAAATACGAAGAATCAACTGTCCAATTGTAAATCAAAGCTTCTGTTGGTGGATTTGTTATGTGATTGTAGCAATTTTCTAATTATTCTGATATCATAACTTTTATTTGTGGAAAAATCAGTGTGTTGCATTCATTCTCACATCAGGGTCCCCAGATCAGATTCATTTGGCGAGGGTTTGGGGCCCAAGGGAAGTGTATTGCTGTCTATGACAAAGTCTTTTTTTGATGCTACCATTAGGAGTTGCCAAGTCCAAATTTCTCAAACCCAAAACATAGAAGTTTTAATATTTACTTTAAATGTATTTCTGCCAGTTTTTCTAATTATTAAGATAACAGCATTTTCTTTCTTTTTTTTTTTAGAATATTCACTCAAATGTGCTCTTCTGTTTCCTATGTATCATTCCTTGGCTCTTTCTTACAAACTAAAATAAATGAGTAATAACCAAGTGTACTTTCACAGAACACTGTCTCCATTATCCCTATAATTAGTACCACATTACACCGTCCTTTCCAGGAAACTTCAGAGGAAATGATTCCGAAATTACAGGACAGATCAAATAAAGCCCACAAGTTAACCAAATTTAGAACCACAGATGCTATTCTGACTTTAAAAAGAGTTTCCTATCTGATAGCAAAATAACAGATTAAAGTGGAGACCTGATTAAACAGATGTGTTTTTGCTGTACCATGTATTTTATTGTCTATCAGAACGCTATATTTGAAGGAAAAACAAATATTGTTGTGTTGGTTACTATCACAGTTTTTACATTATTTTCCAGGAGGCCCACTTGCAATGCTTGGTATAATGCTATGTATTGCTCTCTGAAAAAAGCCTTTGTATTCACTGCTGCATTCTGCTATCACTTAAATGAATAGCAAGAATGGACTGAAATGCATTTGTAAGGACTCTTGAGCCAAGCATTGTGCTTATATAATTCTAAGTTAGAAAAGGCATGATGGAATGTGCGGAATAGAGATTTGCCAGGGTTCCTCAAGTGCGTATCTTTTCTTATAATAAAGGTAAGTTAAATATCTCATGATCTTAAGTAGAACCAAAGGTGAACTCAACCCTCTTGGATCCTGACAATACTGTCGCTTTTACCGATGATATTGCCCAGGCTGACATTGCATATCGTCTTGTTTCTCTTTTTTCTTGTCAGACAATGAATTCAGTAAAGGTTTGATTTCAGATGAACAGCCTGTGTTTTTGAATGTCGCAGTTAGTTTTAGCATTTTCTGCATGTAAACACACCCATTTTGTGTGTTGTGTTGAAGACCAAGACGCCGAAGCATGTCATTATTGGAAGGCAAACACCCACAAAAAGTTTCAGTGATAGATTTTTAAATTCTACTCTGCTTAGTTTAAAGCCCATATTAATTAGACATTATGGCGTATGGTATTAGATTAGAAATATTTAATATATTTTTAATTTTCACATAATGTACAATTTCTATGTTTCTGTTATATCACAGTGCATTTGAAATGTTAAATGTGACACATCAGAGTGCAGCTTTACATTGGTTATATGCTGTAAGTGTATCAAAGTGCACTTAGGTTGACTTAACACTTATCATAGTAAATCATACTGTGGTATACTTAAAAGTGAATTCAGTTTGAGCACACTGTTAAATGTGCTTAAATGTGCTGTTGAATTTTTAACAACTATTAGCGCTATGGAGTAATGTTGCTATGAATGGGTCCCATGTTCTGCATGTGCATCCTGCATGTGCATGATGCAACGCACATTTCTGCCGTCGGTTTCACACTATTGCGCTGATCGACTGTTGGGGGCAGTGACGTATAAAACTAACTAAAGCATGTTTTTTATCAAAAGAGCTATTCATAAGTAAAACACTCAGCTGTTTAGCCCTAAATAAATAAATAAGTCTTTTAGTCTTTTAACGAGTTCACACGTTCATGTGTTAGCCATCTGCTAGAATTTGCTACATCGTCAGAACCAGTAGAGAGTTCAGTATGAAAATGTATTATTGAAAACATTTTTTTTTCCACTAAACCCCACACTAGTTTAAGAGGAGACAATATGATTCATAAAGGGAATGACTCATCTCCCAAGTGTGTGTGTTTGCCTTGTTGTTAGATGTGGCTGCACAGGAAGCATAAACAAATGCACCAAATAACACTGTGTATGGGAGTGAAACCTTAATCCTATTACCAGTCTGGCTGATGTTGAAGACACACAGGGAATGGCCGTGCCTGTCTCTTTGCTTCTCGCTACCACTATCCTGCGCCTCGGTTAGTTAGGGACACTAAAACAGGCAAAATGCACTGTAGCACCATTATGTCACTTCTCCTCTCAGTATAATGTATTCACGCTACACAATGTTTTCCAAGCTCCTGTCTGATATCGTGTACAACACCTACAGTACTTATATATTAAACACAGCTTGATGCAAAAGCTTTTTTGAGATGTGGCATCAAACAAAAGCATGAGTTGAACAAGGACACGTCTAAATCTCAAGTCCAGTTAACACTTGTTACTGTCATAGAGGTGATTCTGCTATCACTTTTAGCTTTAGTGTTTTCCTGCATAACAGTGTGGCTCCGTCATGTTACTGTATGCAAAGCAACATCAGAAATGAAAAACTACCAACAGGAGCAGGAGGAATAGGGACATAGTCAACATGGTCTTAATCTCTTTCTATTGCTTACTCAAAACCAACAACAATTTGCTCTGCAGTGAGTTTGCAGGAGACTCAAGTCTATATTTTCATCTTTTGTACCCAGATTTATTTGCGCAGCATGTAATTCAAATGCTGCCTCCATACATGTTTTTACCTTCACTGTTTGTCAGTGTGAAATGCTGTTTTGAATTGGTTCAGTATTGATGCTGTTAATACTATCCTTTCAGTCATGTATTTGGCATTTCTCCTTACAACTGAACACTTTTACGTCTGACTGCCAGCTGTGTCATTGCCTATGCGCATGTGGATTTATGTTGATTAACACTGTGGGAATCTATGTCTTAGAAGAGGATAAAGAACATTTTGATTTAAAAACTGCCAAATCATCATGTGATTAAAAATCTGAATGAAACTGATACTTAAACACATGACACATAAACATTAAAGTGCATTCAGTGCAGTGCTTTTGTGCAAAGACACTGGTCAGGTCATTGTCCTTGAAAAAAGAGGCATACAATGGGCCCATTTTGAAAACTACTGTATACAGTTCAGAGGCTCATGTAATTTTCCTTCAGTAACCTTTAGTGTATTTAAAAGAAGTTTGACATTTCTGCCACTTCAAAAATACATCAACTTCACCTCAGAGCATGCAGTCTATACATACAATAACATACTGCCTGAGTGTGAGTCTTTGTGTTCAGACAGAACATGAGGCAAATTTTAGAGGTGACGATTCTGGTAATCCCTTTTTTCATCTTTTCACCCAGTGCCATCATCAGGTCAACATTTTAATTTGCCCAATATTTTGGTTCATGACTAAATACCTGCAAAACTAATGATATTCCCATCAACATCAGCTATATTTTGTTTAATGCAAATTTTTCAACGTTAGCATGCTAACAAGCTAAACTAAGACGGTGAAAATGTTAAACATTATACCTGCTCTATGTCAGCATGTTAGCATTGCCATTGTGACCATGTGAGAATGCTGATTCTAGCACTTAATTCAAAGCACAGCTGTGCCTATTAGTGATGGGAATTATGGCTCCGTTCCTTACGACTCATCGTTCTGTTAATAACGAATCCTAATCCTAATAATCACTAGGATAAAGATAGGGTAAGATTTGGATCAGACTCAAACTTAGACATCCCACCAATATAATTTCATTTGGCATGTGTGGACTAGGTTTGGCAGCACTAAATGACTCCTATTACCAGACCTAATGTCAATGATCTGCACTGTAAACATTACACAAGGTAACGCCGTATCCCTCTGCTTTGTCAGTGAATTTACTACTTCGAATTAACCCTCTGTATGAAATGTGTTACGTAAATTAAGTTGCCTTGCCTTGTATGCAATTCATGCAACACTGGCTGGTTTTCACTGTTCACGTAAAGGGACTCCCCTTTAGGGCAGGCAATGAAATTTGGGCACACCGATAAGAAGAATGGCGCTCACCAAGTACGAATCGGTTCCCTTCGTTAATACCAAAGAGCCGTTGAAAAGAATCAGATCGCTCGCGAACGTAACATCACTAGCGCCTATGTACAACCTCACAGAGCCTCTTGCACAGCTGTAGACTCTTAGTCTTGTTGTTGTTGAAATGCACCTGAACACCATACTTCACACTGACAATTCAAAGCTTAACAAGAGCTGGAATTCTGTTTGGTAACTTTGTGGCAGAACAAGGTCAACCAGCAAGTACTTGCATTCACTTCACTGACTTGTTCTTGTGTTTGATAGTAAAATTGCCCAACGACTTTGTTACTAAACTGATTCAAATTCTGCAGAGAAGCTTGACGTTAACCTGCCTGTCACTGATAGGTGTAAAAGTGGCCCATTTTCACTCTTGATTGACGAGTCCATTGACAAGAGTGATGACAAACAGCTTGTGCTATTGTTGGAGGTTTTGAGGAGCAGAGAGTAGCGACTTGTTTATGCTGATCTTTAACACTGACGAGCGCAGGCATCTTTGAAACAGTCAGTGCTTCCCTGCAGTATGTTGTCTGCTTGTGTGTGCCATTCAAATTAGCTGGGGGGTGTATACATGCATGTCACTATGGATGTATATGTACAGTATGTTGTTGTTGTTGGGAAGTAATGAAGCAACCAGAGCTGTTTTGACTTCCACTCAGTGAAGTGAGCACAAAAAACACAGCAATCAGAGTGAGAGCATGATGACTGATAGACCCACTGCACTTCTGAAATGTAAATTGAATACTAACAGCCAATGCTACAGTACCATTTAATGGTCACTCCAGAAATGCTTAAGAGTGGAAAGCAGGCTGCATGTCCCTGCAGCACAGCACCGAGGGCTAATTGAGACAAACATACATAGGAGTTGAATTCATACTTATACTTATATTCATGCTTAAATTCCCAAATGCAAACAGGATTTATGCAACTAAATTCTTAACATGAGTTGTACATCAAATACATGCCTTCTTGTCATACAACAAATTATTTTGAATGAGATTTGTCATCTTGTCCACTTTACAATAGCAACATAAGATTTAGAACAATATGAATGAATGTTTCCATCTAGAGATGAAAATTAGCACCAGCCATTGTAACCAAAATATATTCGACATTTGGGCAGCAATGTACAAATCCCTGAGGGAGGCACAGATTAAACAGCTGTTCTGTATAAAACTAGACAGAAATTGTGACATGACTGCTTGATTAGCAAGTAAGTATAATGTCATGGCCCTTAGTGTGTTATTTGTTCACCACCCTTTTATTTTGTTATTTTTATGTAACTGAAAACTCATGGGAGAGGGACGCGGTTAAATATTTCACCTAAAACCTAATATTTCACCTAAAACCTAATGTTTCACCTAAAATAGGATGAAATTAATATCAAGGGTGAAAAAATATTTCCTCAGGAAATGCTATTTATTTCATCTGAGGGTGAGCCAACAATATTGGTCGAAGGCAGGTGTTAAAAAAAAGTCCTAATTTAAAATAAAGATAGAGAACATTTTCGTTTTCAGCTTGATTTTGGTGCAAATATAGCCTAGACACATTCTTATCCAATTCGTCATAGTTAAGAGATAGTGCATTAGCTCAACAGAGTTTGGTGGTAATGTTGTTCCCCAATTTGCACCTCTTTTGGAAGAAGTCACCCATAATCAAGTCAAAGCCAAGAGCATGAGTAATTTGTTATTATGCAGAACCAGAATAATTCTGATGGCAATGTTTTTCTCCTGAGTGGGCACAGAAAAAAAAATCAATTTTTATTTTGTTTAATGATTACACCTGTTTTCAGTATGCAAGGAAAATATTGAATCTTATAAGAGGGTGAGTCACTGCTCGAGTCATGGCTTGGAAAATGCAATGATCTGTGATTACGACTTTGATAGCTTCATATTGTAAGCAAATGGCAAGTGAAGTGGCTGTGATTGTGAATGGAGGGAGAGAGGCATGAGGCTGTGTACAGATCACATTCAATGTCATATTGATTAGGAAATGAAAGCACAAAGCACTCTCAATGGCCACTACAGTGAATTATTAGACAATATATTACACATCTCAGTTAGTTTGTAAAATGTCAAAGTTCAAATAGTTTCTCATAGTCATGGGGACATTATTTCGTACATTTGGCCTGCTGTAGTGAGTATGTCACTATCAGCTGATGGTGAATCATCTGCACTTGGTTTTGCATAACCTGACATGCCTTCTCAAGAGTTTACCGTAGGCCCAGATCAGGACCTGACATTTAAAGCATTACATCCACTTGTAGATTGGACATGTCTGCTGCTCTTGGCTCTGGCCTTCTTGTTTGCCAGCACCTTTTTGACGATGTCACCGAATCCATCGTTTCGATCTAACGCAGTCTAATTGCTGTTCCGCTTTAGGTTGATGAGGGACTCACACTGCCATTGAGTTGACTTGACCACGACAACCCCATAAGACGGACAGCAACAGTAATGGTCTCAACATGCATGGGAACACAGGGCAAGCTGCACACAGTGGCCTTTTCATATGGTAGCACTGCTGACTTGCTCTTGCACTGTCAGCCCAGATCACTTCATTGTCATGCAGAACTGCTCATCTCTGTTTACTTCCCATTTAGTCTGACATTGGGGGGAGGGAGTGGATTCTTTTTTGTTATTATTAGGTCAGACTAAAATGCTGAGTTTTTGTTAGTTGCATTCTCCATTATGGAAGAATTAGAAATAGAAATAGACTAACCCTAACATAAGTTATACAATAATGCAGATTAACTGTAAGCCTTATAGACGGGTTTCCGAGCGGCATCATCAGTGAGATGTGTGCTCTCAGTCCCACACATGTGTGCATGTGTGGGACTGAGAGCTTATGAGAAGATCAACATGTGGAATCTTTTTTTGTGCCTTAAACTGCATGAACACAAAAGTAATAGGTGGAAAATGTTCATTATATTTTCCAAGAAGGAAATCTCCCAGTTAGCTCAGAGTGCAGAATTCTCTATTAGCTCCAGCAATCTAGTCAGAAACGTGGACTTTATGAAGGCAGTGGATGGTTTTGCACTGAAACTGAAAGAATAAACGGTCAGTTTAAGGTAAGACAGCTCACACTGTTTAAGACTCTGTGATCGATGCTTGTTTGATTACTTTGACGTGCTTTTAGAGTTTCACTGGTAACAGCTGATAGAGGTGCACACGGATGGCTTTCTATGGAAAATTCCATTGTTGTTACACTTTTTTTCAGAGGAAAAAAGCACCACACTCATCTCTAAACGTTTTTGAAGTAACATAAAACATCTGGCATATATCTAGTGTCTGGTATATTCTGAGGAAACATCAGGATTATCATAATGTTACGAATATAATAACCGTGCATCTGTGCTCTTGTGCATAAGTCTGACAGCAGGAATTTCATACTAATGTTACTTTAAAAATTTTTATTGTAACGTTACACGTGCTGTCCATTTTGGGACACTCACTGTTAATTAGAAACTAGAGCTCTCTAGAGCTAACTTTGTGTAGTCTGTGTTAGCGTTATCACTGCTACTAGCTAGCCAGAGCTGACGGATGTCTATCAAAGGTGGCATGTGATTAAAAAATAAAAAGTTTGTGAGGATGAGCGCTGCATACAAATTTTCCTCTCAACAGTATTTTCACTGGTTTCTAGCAAGTTGCTTTATTTCTAAATACTGAAAATGTCAATAATTAAGCTACCTTCCGGCTGCGCACGCATCCATTGTTGTCAGTAAACAATAGTAAACAATTGTAAACAGTAAACCTGTCTATAGCAGGGTTGCCAACTTGGGTACCTGGCTGGAGTGAGATTTTGATGCCATGGCCCATTGGCGTAATCACTCATACGCGCACTTTATGTGCACATATTTGGACTCAATTCACCATTAGGGTTTAAAAGAGTATGCACCTTACACATGTGGCGGGAGCGGGGCCTTATATTCTAAGATTTAAGGATATAGCCTAACTATGCCACTCTGGGATTTCCACCCTGGGAAATACTCACAATTTCACATATTAGACAAACACTAACCCAATAAAGGGCACACAGTTTCATTCACTAATGAAAGTCAAAAACATGTTGTTTCCAATATCAGAACTATACCGTTTTATTCAATGTTCATAAGTAGCAGACTAGAAATAAACAAAAAGAAACAAAAGAAAACAAGAACCTACAGGCTACTACTCCAGACACATAGCCAATACATGAAAACACACACACACACACACAGACAAATCTACACGTGACCACACATACTCACTTAGCCAAATATATACATGATCACACACTTTTTCACTCACTCAGGCAAATATGAACACACACTCACTGGCTTGCTTGAATACCTTCTGGGCTCCGCGCAGGGTTTTCTGCCAGAACAGCTGTCCAATCAACATGGCGATAAGCATCGCGCACATATCGAACAGAGAGTAATTTAAGCCCATACTCATAGAATGGGGGTTACAGTACATTCGCCAGTTCATCTCTGTTGCTGTCGCAGTGTTTTGGCGTGAGAACTGTTTGGGCAGTGTGAGAGCGTGAGACTGAACGTGAAAGCGTGTGTCACACGCCAGGAGCATGAGATTTGGCAACTCTGGTCTATAGGCAGAAGGACAAGAAGTCCCCTGAGGAAAGTCACTGAATTACAGCTGCACAACAGGTACTTCCACAGCTCCGGAGGTGCCATTTGGCTCTCTGGCTAGGCTTAATCTGATTTAACTCAGCCTGCTCCTTACGTTCGGTGTGTCTGCCACCGGTTCCTGTCGAGAACATGTATCACACTGAGCAAGAAACAAGTCGAGTCACTGACACAACACCATCTGTACATGCAGGTAGCAATCTGTGCTGTCCCTTTCCTGTCCTGGCCTGCAATCAGTGTCTCCGCCACACTGCTTATTGTTTCAAATCTTCAGTGTAATCTAGCAGTTAAATGGCTGCAGACGTGGTATCTTGTTGCTTTCTATAAATAGCAGAGAGATGTGCCAGGAAAAGGTGAAGGTGAGAATGCAGTTAATTGTTGAGATATACGTTTATTGGATATCAAACTGTACTAGTACTACAATTGATTTGTTTCATAAGGGATTAATCTGACATTTTCTTCCAGATTTAATCATTTAGTCTATAAAATGTAAGAAAATTATGATAAAATTCCCATTGCAATTTGAAGTTTAAGTTGACATATTGAAACAACTAGTTTTGTTCGAGCAACAATCCAAATCCAAAATATATTCTGTTTACGATCATGGAAAATCTCACATGGAATTACACCAGCAAAAATTTCCATGTGAGAAGCTTTTTTTTTTTGTAAAAAGCAGGCATGCTGGGGATAAAGACATCTGGAGCTCTGTGAGATGTGAGAAGAGTTCTAACATTAAATGATGCCACCTGGGTAAAACAAATATGCACAGAGTATTTTAGCTGGTATCAAACACAACACATGAAGCCCAAGGAGGAGACCATCTGAGAGGCTACACATCTGACTGGCATGCACTACACGGATCCTAGAAGCCTCCCCAGGAGAAGCGGTTCAAATGGCCTCTGTGAGCAAGTTCTGCATGACTGCCCATGAAAGTGGTGTGAACTTAATATCTTTCGCACTGGCGAGCTGCTATAATAGAGGCTATCCTGAAGAGAATAACAGACAGAAAACAACAAAACATGTTCTGTGGTCTAATTTAACCGTTGTCACGTTTTGCCTGTTTATATTTACAAATACATATAAACTGAAGTCACTTGCATGCTTTGCTGGGGGCAAGCAAAGGTCACCAAACCAAGACATGTCATCACGCAAGACTAAATTGACTGTGTTGTCTATGTAGAGTCAAATTTCCATAGCAGGAATTGCTTTGGTAATGGATGGGGTTGTACTGCAAATGTCCAATGAAATCCCGTGTTGGGTTTGCGCTAAATATGGATGACTTTTTTACAATGTACAAAACAAATTCATGTATAGGGAGCCTAAAGTGAAATAAGTTATTAAGGTTTTAAGCTAAAACTGTTTCTTCTGACCTCCAAAGCAATAAATTAAACATCATGGCTGGGTGAGAGATAAACAGAGGTGACATCACAACACATCATCCAGGCTGGCTCCATCACAGCATCTTTAGCTGTTCCACTGGAGGAGCTCAAAGACATGGCATGCATTCAGTTTTTGTCCTGGCAACCATGAGTGTGTGGCAAAGATGGGGCATTATTGCACTTTGTACTGCCATGTTTTATGTACACACTGACGGAAAAAGTCTACTTCTGTGAAACAAAAGACATGGCAGTATTAATGTGTCAATTGGCATCCATACAAAGTACGTCTCACCTGTTAGCAACAGTCGACATTGGTTTCCTTTAACCATGGCCACTATCTTACGCTACCCTTAACCAAGTAATTTTATTCTATGTTTTCCCTAATAAGGAATTCCCAGTTTCCTATGCCAGGGATCATCAATTAGGTCCAACCATGGCCCAGTTTTTTTCAGCATTGTTAAATGGGGTCAATGTTTTACAGGTGCAGTGGAAGCCAGGCCTACATGTTTTTAATATGTTAAGTTGATTTCATTATTTCATTTTTTTCCATTAGTAAGTGAGAGTTAACAGAGTTACAACATTATGTTAAAAACAAATACTCCTATACATGAATGTATCTTCTGTGTTGCACTACAAAACTGGAGATGTATTTGATAGGTTAGGCCAAGATAAACAATGGCCTACTTCATTTATGGTTGAATGAAAGTACTGTTGTTGACACTAATTGGTTCTGGTCAAATAGGTTAATAGAATCAAAACTGTGTTTGAATTCAAGAAGCACTTGTCTCTGCCTGCTGCAGAATGAGGCACAGTAGCCTATGTTTGCATGCCCCTCATCACGAAGCGGCAGTATTAGATGCTACAAGGCCATATTTACTGTGATTAACATGGGCCTTGTATTAGCATTGTTATCTATAGTAGATATATGAAAAATCATGTAAGAGTTTTGATATAAACTATGAAATAGAAAACTTATTTTGTTGATGCTAAATGCCAGCGCATCATACCATCATAGCAGTTTAAGGTATGATTAACTTAAATGTAATCATTCCTGCTGCATTCACATGCTCATCGTATGGTTCCTTTTCCTGAGTTGGGAAGTCGTTCTTCCAACTTTGGTGTGTTCATGAGCTTTTAAGATGTAATGGTGAAACAACATGGACGCTACAAAGGAGATGTGATGCTTCAACAGTTTGAAGCATTATATTACAGTGATTTTGTCCTGCACCAGTACATTCCCTAAAACCACTAAAATATTGCTTTACCTGACTTGTTATCAGGGTTAATGCTAATACATGACTACTAATCTAACTGGTCTAGGTCACTCTACGTGGACAGCAACCTAAAACCACATTAGGCTACATTTGAGCAAAAAAGTGATATGCAATACGTGAATTAATAAAACGTTTCTTGCCATCAACCAAACATTTACTTTGGTCCGCCATGTTTCTGCGTATGTGATGTCAACTTCCAGCAAGTTGTGTACCATTTTCACAGACTTTCGAAGTTGTTGTTCTGGCTTGAGGGGGCATTCACGTGAATTTTCCCAGTTGGGAACACATTTTTCAGATTATTCTGACACAACATGAATGCAACATTCACAATCGAGTCAACAGGTCAGAGCGCTCATAGGGTCATTTGGAATATACACTGACAAATGACCTTTCTGGCGTCTAGGTTAAGGGCTTGTCAGTCATGCTGTGTTGGGCCAAGAATTTTCTAATCCTCTCAGTGAGGGGATTTAAACTTGCTTTCCATTGTCTTGCTGTGGGGGTTAGAGGCACTCTGATTTACCTTGATATTGATCCAATCTCTTTTCCTGTTGGTTGCCAGTGTTCCTACGGATTGTCACGCTGGCCTTTTTTTGAGACTGCCTCTTCGGGACAGTTAAGGTGAGGCTAATGCATTGTGGAGTCTGTGCCATTGAAGATTGTATCTGTGTCAAAGTCTTTAAGCATACTATCCTGTTTCTCCCTTGAGAACAAAAAAAAAGTGCAAAGTCATGAGGGTGAGAGTCAGGGAGAGACAAAGAGAGAGCGAGACATGTGGTACAAATGCTGAGGGGTTGTCGCCGTGATTTACTTTCATTCAGTTAGAGTATTTTGAAGTAACAGATGCCTGTGTCCATCACATACAGACAGACCACTGTTCAGACTGGCTGTACAAAGAGACAGGTTTCAGTGTCAAACGGGCTTCAGAGAAAGACAACCAGACATGACCTGTGTAGTTTTGTAACTGCACTTTAAAATGGCCCGATGAGATGCCTTACAACAAAGATTTTGCTATATGTCATTATTGTTTGCGTTGTAATTCACAAAGTCAAAAGTACTCCAAAGTGACATTTGTCTTTGGTGGGCCATTTTATATTTTACAGAGTGCACACATAGTGCACAGAGTGCACAGAAATTCAGGTTAGGTCAACCTCAAATATAAGCTTCCTTCCCTCTTTTATTACCTCTGACATTCAGATATTCTTTCTTAGCTTTAAAAATTGGTATGTGTCAAAGAGTGAAATTACTTATTGAACAGGTAAGATTCAGGGGACTGAATTAAATGAAATTGACTGGGTGTACTTTTTGTATTGACTGCGAGTCCTCAGGATGGACTGGTTTTGAAAGAACGTTTCCGGAATATGGAGTTAGCTTTGTCCAAATAAGGAAAAGCAAATGAAAAGACAAGCAATATTCCTGAATTATATTTCCAGGCAATGTTTTTAGGTTAGGAAGTGTTACATTTATGCACGACACACTTGTCTTCGGGAGATGGTTGGGGTGGATGGTGAGTGTACAAAGTGCAGGACTTTCACACCAGAGACAGTAGTTTGCCTCACGAGTCCTCTGTGTGGCTAGGTTTAGATGACAAATCGCATTGGTTAAGTTTAGGGAAAGATTGTGGTTTTGATAAAATGTCAATAAAGTAAACACGTCCTTTTGATTTTTTCAATATTTACCACAATCTTTCCACAACTTTAACCAAGTGCCAACCACCAGCTTTGGGTGTGGGTGTTTAAACATAACCATAAAAAAGTTTAATAATGCTTTAGTTGTGACCAGCAGGATGTTGTAGGGAAAACACATTAAATTCTTTCAGTGAACATTTTGCTGATACTTTCAGTATCAACATTTTGTGACTTGACAAATACGTTAATTAACAATGTTTATGTCATTATGTTGATAGAGAATGTAATTCGTGCAGCATTACATTTCTTTAAAAATATATTTGCTGTTGCAAATTAGTGAATATACATGTAATTTCTAGGAGACAGGGTTGGACATTTAGATACAAATCAAATTTGTTTGTCATTTCACATTTTAGTTCTTTGTCATATTTTGAATAGTTAATAGTTTTGAGTTGCAGTAATTGTTGGTTGGTTTTCTACATTTCTTTGCATTTCCGTATTTGAACAAAATTAACTCCATACCTGAACTCTAAAAGAAAAAAATACATCATACTGCCAAGTGCCATATTACTGTAATGACTTTGCAATGAAACGGGTAGTTTTTCCTGTTATTTGAATTCTCCCTTCTGTAAGACAGATTGTCTCCCCCAGTAAGGGAACACAGTTGGAGAGCCCTGAGAAAATACATTAACACCAAGCCACTGTGTGGCACAAAACAGAATGATGGATGGGCTGTGAGATAGCAGCCTGTAAATGAGCAGATAGGCCCCTGGTAAATGGAAAGAGAAAGAGCATGCACCAAAGTGAATAAAGATGGCAACGCAGAATATGTGGGTCATCCAGCCTGCAGTGAGCTGTCCCTCAGGCATGCGCCCTGATAGAAGACTTTGAAGCACTTTAAAGATGGATGTAGCAATGAAGACAGCAGACTTGGCTCACACAGAATTTTGAGGGATCTATTTCAGATAGTTCAGAAGGAATTAAGATGGAAGGAGGGAGGTCCTGGCCAGACTTATCATCTCTTGAAGAGTGCTGATCCAAGATTATTGGCCAGGTCTCCCCAACACCCCATTTGAAGTGATCCAAAAGACAAACGTTGATTTTGAATCAAATCACTTGTTAAAGAGCCTTTGATCCAGAGAAAACCACATTTTTACTATGTTGAAAGTATGAAGACAGTTTAAGTAGCTGACCAATCAAAATGGCATACCATTGACAAATGTTGTGATCAGACCCGATAACAATAATGAACAATAATCTTGGTTCTTTTTACTTTTATGTGTGAAGAGTGGTATGCAAGGAATCAGTCAATACAACATCTTGAGAGAGCTACTTTTTGCAATCAACTATTGTAAAAGTTCCAAGAAAGGCTTTTCATGTTATGATGTATAATAGATTACTATCAAAAACATTAAAGGATAATTGCATTTTGAATGTTCTTTTTACAGTTTGTCATAATCCCTATCATGTATGATAGGAACTAGAAAAATAACTAGCTTAATTGCAGACAATGAGCTTACGAGGACTTTGCTTGACACCGTACAATTTACCCAATGGGACATTATAGAGTAAATAAATCACACAGGTTTGCCAATAATCTTAAACCACTTATTTGGACTCAACCCAAAACCCAACCCTATCCCCAGACAGAAAGTTGATATTGAACAAAACTATAGTTTAGGAACAACATTTTTTAGAAATGATTTATTTTGGCTCACAGCAATGGTATGGTCAAGATAAGGCAACTAAAACCTGTAGTTTTGGAAATACTTGGTCTGCGAACACATGAACTCTGGTCACTTGCACGCGAGTTATGCTATACTCCCAACTACCACCATGACTTCCACATCTTTCTTTCTACATCACTAAATGAACCAATCTTCCAAATTAAATGCAATGATAATGAATAATACAATGATCTGACAACAGTTTGGTTAGGTTTAGGAACAAAATCAGCTTGGTTAAGTTTAGGGAAACATTGGAGTTTTTTGTTAAAATAAAACAGTTAAAATACTACTTTGTTAAATTTAGGGGACCTTCATCGCCATGGTTACAAACAACAACATTGATTGTCGGTTGCAAACGGGAAACAAACAGTGTTTAAGTCTGACGTTTTATTCATCCATCCCTCCCAAACTCCTTCCTTTACCACTTTGTGGCTCTATAACAACATCACATTCCTTCTACCTTTGCTCATGAAGGACAAGAGTCACTTATTACTACGGACTCTAGAGGGTTTTATCACTGACCTGTATTCACTTGTGACATCTATCTATATTATACTACCTCTATCATTGTAGAGGAATGAACAAAATCACTCGTCACTTCACACCAAACAAAGCTACCATATCAGATAAGAGGATGTTTGGAGATACATAATATAACATGAGAGGGAAGTCTGGAGATAAGGTAAATCCCCATGCAAAGTGTTGAGAATGTGTTAAAACAAAAGCAGCTTCTGTAGCGATCGCTGCTTTTGGATTCAGGACATGTCAACATCTCTAGAGATGTGGCAGCTTGTGAAAGGTACAGCTTGTCACACAGTTGAACAGAAACAGCTCCAAATTCAGAATTCAGGGCTTGTTCTCTGAAACTGATAAGGTTTTTTGCTCCATGACAAAATCCTAATGGAAAGTCATGCCTGTCAACTTGCAGATGGTGAATGTGTTACACCTGTCCCTTTTCCATATTAACTACTATTGTTAACAGTGCCGGCTTCAGTGTAGAGCAGAGGAGTTGCCTATGCAGCTAAGATTGAGGTCAATTCACTTTCTAATGTCTTAAAAACAGAATGTCTGACACAGAATGTTGCAATTGCTAGAAACAACCTATTTTCCTTTTTTCTCTCACTCATAATATAAAAATATGCCGATAATCTCATTAAAATGTAAGAAGCCAGATCTTTTTTGAAAAATGAGACCAGCAATTAACAGCATGTGATTCACTTTTGGTGGAAAGTAGCATTCTTTCCCAACTTATGGGCTTAGGGACTGAGATGTAAAGGTATAAGAACACAAAATCACATGTAAAGTTCCCATTTATATTAATGTCAAGGTAATCACAGAACATTAACTAGGCGTCTAATTACGGACCCCCTGAAGGACTTTTTAAATGATGCCCTCTCTTGGGGTTTAGCTAACCTGCAGTCAACCATCCTTATCACAATCTCAATATATCACAAGGGGCGTCCCATGATAAATACAACCATTAATAAGTGGAGATTCATTAATCAAGGTGTTCGTGCTCTTAGGGAAACCTTGAGGGCTTTTCATAATTATGACTCCGTATCAGCAAAGCATAGAATTGAGGCCACGTATTTTGTATTTGAGACTTTGAGAATCCACAGTTAACCACCACACTATCATGAACTGTATTCACATTTGGTGGTTTAATTTGATAGAAACACAAATTGCACATTTTAAAAATGACATATTTTGACTAAACTTGTTCTGAGACGAAGGACAAGTGAAGACGTGAGCAATGAACAAGGTCAAACTTTACCCATCTGACCTTACATTCTTCTGTAATGGCTGTAATTTACAAATCCCAGAGTCTATTAACTGGCCTGGAACATTTTTCTCGGATTCTTAATTTTCATGTAAGGACATTTGAAGAAAAACTTTATAGTTGATAAAAAATTAAACTTCAATACGCAAGAAATGTCTTCAACTAGATGTGCACGGATTAAGAAAGTTCTTTTATTGGAGACTAACTAATGAAATATATGTAATGGCCATTGCTTTAATAGCAAATTCTAGCGCCCAATGATCTTTGCAGGCCAAGACTGCATTTAGTTCAGCATAATTTAATTAAAGTTTTCTTTGGGGTCACTGGGCATTAAGTGATTTTCATAGTTCAGCTGGTTAGGTATGAAGAACTGCAATAAAACTGTGACCATGGTTATCGCAGCCTCTCTGACACAGCTCCATGCGAGACAAGCGCCTACGGAGAACAGAGATCAGAGGCGACTGACCATGTAGCATTCTATCTGGTCCCTGCAGAACTTTTGAACCCTTTGCAAACGAGGGTCCACTTACAGCTTACAACTCTTCCTCTCTTGTCTTCTTTGTTTATTCGCTCCTTCCCTGGAGGCCGGTTTAAATGTCATGGACAGGACTGCAAGATGAGGTCTGTGTTGGGGTCACTGTCATCGCCTCAAGAAAGCGCTGTGACAACTTTGGCTCGAGAGATGAGAGTTGATCATGAGTGAACTCAAAGATTGCATCCAGAGATGGTCAACTTTCAGCAGATGAGGAATTGGGAGGCTGCAAAAATGTCAAAACATTTGTGACATAGAACCGAGCTTATTAGGGTAGACAAGATAATGTGAAAAAGATACATCTGTGTAGCAGTTTGAACCAAAAGAGGTTTCAAATCTAAACAAGTAAAAGCATAAATAAATGAATGACTTCAAGTGCATTTTACAGACCATAACCTTTTATCTCTTTTGGCAAAATATAAATGTCAGCCTCTTTCTTTCACTTCTGCTTTTTGCGTCCTGAACATCAAATCAGAGATCAGTAATAAGAAAATACACAGTTTCAAATGGTGAACATTATGACCAGTGTCAAGGTAAGCAGAATAAAAAGTAGAGCCTCTGATCAGAACCATGAAAATAAAACCCTTGTTGATGAGTGTTCTGAGTAGGACAAAATACAGAACTGCACATAAACAGTGTATTGGAGGAGTCACTGGAAAATCAAAATAAAATTGCTGTTTTTCAATAGAACATTTTTGACATTTTAGCTGCTTTGACACCTGCTTTGATGAAGCCAGTAATAACAAGACTAAAAGGCTAAATCCTCGCTAATGGCAATCAAAAGTTACGGTTGTCATACCCCACAATACATGGAATGATTTTGGATGGAACAGACAACATACTGATGATTTCGCTTTTTCTAAGAGCCTTGCCCATAGACAGGCTACAAATGTCAAATTTGATCTAGAAAAACTAAATAAACAAACAAAAAAATTATTTTGCGCATAAAACTGAGCTGACACTGTCTACACCGGACACTTGCCACATATACATGGTTCACATTATGGTTTGTGCTTCACGTGCTTTACCTGCATAACTATGACCCAAAGTGGTCTTTTAGATTTCAAGACCACTTACAGGTTTGTTTGTTTTTTTACTCATCATACCTAAAAGCAAATTGCATGTCTGTCCCGTCACAATAAAGGTCATATGGAAAAAAAAAAAAAATGCTATTATTTCTTCCTGGGTTAAGGTCCCAGATGAGTGTGCCCCAAATCCAGAGCAAGTTCGTTTAACAGACGATTTATTTGAACTAGTAAAGCATGTTAAACTCTGCTTTTCCTCAAACGCATTGGTCAAACTGTGAGATTGTGCTCACAATTCTCAAATGGTCAATGATCAAATGGTTGTAAGAAAAGAGAATGTGCAGATTGTAACCATCACCTCAACCGAAGGCTTTCAGAAAAGCAAAGTCATGAAAAACAGAACATGTCAAAGCATCTTAAGTTTTAGTTCAAGCGGTTAATAGAATCAATTTTCCTATAAATGAACTGGATTGCTTTTGCAGAGGATGCATTGTGGGTTTAAATGGGAAAACATACAAAGTCATAAGAGCTGTAGGGTTTGACCTTTAAAGAATCTTATGATGAGGAGCCATGATTTTTCTCTCCACACAGCAGCCTTTGGCTGGAATGCCAGCCAGTGACTGAGGAAACAGATAGCTGCCAGTTTCCACCAGAGATGAGGGGAAAAACGACAGGAGAAGAGGGCTCCGTCCAATCTGCCTTGCCCTTAAGACCTCGCCGATCCCTGCTGATGAATTTCACCATTATCAAAGGTGAGGGGTCTGCTGAGAGAGGTCTTAAATGAAAGAAAGGGAGGAAAGATTTGGGGTTCAGTGGCTAATGTTTAGAGCTGGAGGGAAATAAAATGCTGGTGGAGCAACCACGCCCAGATAATCTTATTCCAATAATTGGATTTCCTGGAGAGTTCTTAGTGATGTTTGGGGCTGGAAAAACAGCCGAGAGAAGACAAAAATCTGTAAACCCTGATCCTTAATCTGTGTAAGCTAATTATAAACACTGAATAAGACATCACTTTTGACATTTCAAGCTTCTTGAAAGATGGGACTTTTTTTTTGCAATCATTATCCTCACTGCACAAAAGTGCACCTGATTCACTAGAGATTTACAATACGTAAATACGTACAGTTCATTCACAGATCTCCAAAACTTGCCCATTACCTTTCCTGATTGGTCGCCACTCCTCAAGGAAGCACTCCTCTTTTACAACGACTGTTCCAATATCTGTCCTTCGCCTGGCAGCATCGTAGAGTCCGTTCCATGCTGCTTGTGTCAGTATTCAAAACAGAAGTGAGCTATCCACAGAAAGATTATAATGGTGAAGGCTGTCACAGGCTACTAATCCCTTGTGACCATCTCCGAATCTGGATAGCAACGCCAAATATTCCACTCCCTGCTGGCCTGACTGAACTATAAAAACAGATTTTTCCAGATTTAAAGATACTGAATAATTAGCAATGACTGAAGATAAAATAAATCCCTAAATTTCCCCCACCCAGATACATCATCATTCATACATGCACACTAACACAAACCACAACCCCACCATCCACACACACACACACACACACACACACACACACACACACACACACACAGAGATGTGAGTAAATCAGTCTTACACCTACACAGGTGATGGCACAACTCTGCTCACTTAATCCTACTAAAGATATGGGCTGCTAATCAGTGTGTGTGTGTTTCATCAAATCAGCAGTTAATATTGTCCCTGGTGGGTGGCTGCTCCGCCTATGCAGTCGTAATTCACACCAGCAGGACGCAGGCGTTGGCTACTCTACTGCTGCAGGTTGGTCCATAAAGATTTGCAGGGGGATGGGTCTGGTGATCTATGGTCCAGTCCTCAGCACTCCGTTTTAGGAAACTTCTCTAATGTACCTTTCCACCCCCTCCTCCTGTTGTTGTTGTTGAATAATTCACCTCAGAGGGAGAAGGGAGATCGAGCGAGAGCAATACAGGGAGAGAGAGCGTGATTCACGGGTCATGGCAGGGCCTGTCTTTCCTGTCATATTTCATAGCCTTTGCAGGTGAACTAGACACTGCACAACACGCACAGGCTAGATGGAGAGTCAAAGGTCCACACGGTTTTTGTTTCAACTGACAAACCCTTCAGGTGGTTCTCATTAATCCTGATTATTTGCCCAGTCCTCATCAATAATATAACAGCATTATTGTGGAGAAGAAGTTTTGTACCGAATCTGTTGTAAATTAATACCATATTTAGGTACTTACAAATATTAATAAGGATAAGGCTGGCGATGTTCTATATGGTTCTTATTGTCAGCAAATGAAAAGACCCAATCCAGCAATTAATTGATAGTACTAAAAAGCATTGCCTGTGAACCCTGATATATTTTTATTCTTCTGTGCCATAGACTTCCATTGTTGTCCAAAAAGTAATGAAAACACAATAAGGAGCTACACTGTTGCACTGGATGACATGTTTCTTCATTACAATGAAGTCCCATAAATACTCACTAGAGCACTCCATGTATTAACCCGTGGTAGTCCCCAACAAAATCACTATTTACTACTGTTTGAGTAACTTTTGCTAAAAACCACAGTGCCCAGCTGTTTTGGCAAATTACTTTTTTTAAAGATGGATGTCTTCAGTAGGAATTAATTGGTTTGGGGCTGAGTGCCACAGACAGGAAGGTGGAAAGTGAAAATATAAAATAACTCTAAGGTGGTCCTTTTTAATTGTTGGATTATTTGATAATCCACTGAAGTCTTTTTATGCCAAACTGGAAGGGCAACACACACTTACTGTGTGGAATTGCATTATTTGACGCCCATATGCTACAATGGATGCACCGTACAGACAGAAGAACTAGTCAACGCATGGAAGAGGGAATGTGCAAATATGATTTACTTGCTGCTTTTCTGGAGCATTGATGCATGTCAACATTGGGAACAGTGATGTATCCTGACGTGTCTTGATTCTGTTGGTGTGCGAGCTTACATATCGGACAATAGACATTTTGGCACACATTGTACGTGGCCGAGGTGCGTTGCCCTCATGGCACTTGGAATTGACATTTAAGGTGGCGTGTAGTGCATAATATACTGTGGGACAATAGATGAGTAATATAGTATAAAGATTCAGTTAATAACCCAGGTTTACCAACAATAGTTGTTGTAAAAGGTTTCAAAATTAAACGTATACTGTAGGTTCGATTTAAATACTCAGTCTCCTCAGTTTTCAATCAAACACATCAGCATCTTTAAGTGTGAAATTAGAAATATCAGTCAAACCCATCATGACAATGTCTGAAAATGATGCCATTTACTGTAAATAATGTTATTGGTGGCCTACATGATGGAAACCGATCTTAACCAAATCACCTTGTATACATGCTGATTTAATGAACATGAACCAGCAACCAGGGCCACACAGGTATAAAGACATTGATGCACTGAGATAATTTATTCAGCACAAGGCACAGCTAACTAATCCTGCAGCTGACATTTATGGCATGCCATTATCCAAACACAGGCATCCCAAAGGATGTGCTAAACTGCCACCCAACACTTAGACATGAAAGCAAATGCCTGAGTGATAGTGCTTATAACAGACGCAGCAGGCCTCGGACTTATCATGAGGCCTGAGGTAAAGGAGGGTGTTGCTGCTTCTAATTATTGCAAGTTGACTTAATTAAAGTGCCGTCATACAGAGTTGAAAAATGGAGAGAACACATCACATGAATGGAACACACTTCTATGTAGAAAACTTAGTGTCTTAAATAATTGAATAACTGCGTTTGACAATGAAAGCAGATACATGCTAAAATATTTTTAGCATGTATCTGCTATTTTCTGTAACATTTAGAAAACTGTGTTCTTACTTGGTAAAAGTTTTTGACATAAAGAAACCAATCAGATCGTCTCCATGAAGCTAACCCTGCCAATCTCACACTCCAGACAAGCTAAAGTAAACACTCAAAGAAGTCAATTGGTAACTGACCCAGCTCTAATAAACTAGCCATGATGGGAAATATTGCCTGTGAGAATAAAAAGAACCTGGTACTTATTTCAGCCAGCTGCTTGTGTAACATCCATGAGATGATTCTACAGGTTATTAGAAGTACTTACAATCGGTTGGTGGGCTTCAGTTTCACATGTAGAGTCACTAATAGCTTTATAATGTCTCCATCATTTCCCCGCGAATGGAAGATGTCAGCTTGACGGTGCCCTTATAATTCATGTGTGATAACTGTTTTGAAGGCTTTGATACCATGCTGGTGAGTGAGATGGTGGCAGAATCTAAAGCCTTCTTGCTTGGCATTCCTTACAATCACCTATGCATCACTCTGCCCCTCCTCTCCAATCCTACTCTCAGTTGATGGAGGGCTTCTCTCTACCTCCTCAGCAACCTCACTGCCTTTTTTAAAATTCTGCTCAGGCTACTGTGTAGCCACGGTTCAGTATTTTAGTGTACCTCTCTGAGACAGATGTCGACTTCTTACACAGGTATTCCCTGAGGTGCAATTCAAAATAAAATTCCTAAAATCTGGAGTTACCACACCCACAACTTTTCAGATGGACTGCATCAGCATTTATTCTCAATAAAGATCCCATCAGACCCATAGCTGTATCATGGAAACTTGGCTTATTTTGGGGGGGCAGCCAGATGGATAGTAGCTAGGACAAGCATCAAGAATGCCTTCATGGTGAATCTGTTGATCTTTCCGTACTGAAAGCCATGAACATGAGTACCTTGCTTTGACGCTGTGGCACACAGATGTGCACATTTATCAAAACAAGAAAATATCCAGTGGAGTGCAGACCTTGGTAATCTTCCCAGAGAGTTGCTTTGACAGTCACCTGGGGAGACGGCTGAATAGATACAGTACGAAATTATAGAATTTGGCTTGATGGTGGCCCAAAGGAAAACAGCAACGAGGTCACCAAAATGAGTACAATTATTCCTATTGGGAGAATGAAAGTGCACAGAAAGTAATGTTTATGACTAACTGGGAATTCACATCAGACGCAAGACATGAGCTGTTCGTAAGCGCTGCTGAAGCGTCCATTCATTCAATCCACACCGAATCTAACCTCCATTACAGCATCACACTCCTGAGAACCAGTTGTCCTGTCAGCTGCACAGTCTCGTAAGTGAATAAATGTCCATGAATAATGTCCAAATTTCGTGCCTATAGAAGTAACACAGGAGATACAGTACACTCACTTTAACACTCAAAGTGGTGCTTCAGGAAAGGTCTTAAAGAACACTAAAATAATTAGATTTCCTGCTGTTGGGATCCAGATTTTTTTCACGAATTTAGCCATTTGATTTTAAATTTGTTGGTCAGAGACAAACACTTGAACAGTGCTGATCACATAGCAAAATATGTAAACAATCTTGTTTGATCGGTGCATTTAGAAAACCAGATTAAAAAATATTGTTTTATCAAACAAGCCAGAAGGGTTGCCATTTATTACGTAGAAATGCGCAAGCAAGTCAATGTGTAAATCTGAAAATGTACTGAACACATGCATATGGTTTACCAATCAGCACTTTTCATTTTATTAAATAGACTAGTCTGTGTGACATCAGCTGCTAGTGACTTTGCAACCACTATACTGTATGTTACAATGGACTACAAAAGATAATAAAGTGCTTGTATGGTTTCCAGTAAATTTTCTAATTTAATTATCCATTCTTCTTGTATTTAGCTTTAAAGTTAATGAAATAGGTCTGAAATAGACTGAGTTTACTATTGTCAGACGCACACCCATTCTCTCTGTCTCACTCACATACTTCAGTTCACGTGTGGCTGCTTTCAATATATGAGTGGCTGAACAACCCAAGGTAATAAATTGTGCGAAACCAATTTGGTATAAGAAGATCATCAATAATGACGCGCTTAGTAGTAGATTGAATACTATACAATACAAATCAGCTACCTGTCACCTGTAGATTCCTAAGTCCTGTAAGTTTTTTCCCCACTCATACATGACCTCTCTGGAGGGAGACCTTTTAATTCCATAAACTTCAAACATAGCTGCTGTCATCCTGTGGCACTTGTACATTATTACATTAGTTTTATGCATTCTTCATTCTGCACTGGGGGCTGTTTTAGGTTAAGGGAGAGATTTGTGGTACTGCTGCCTTCAGTAGCAATCCTTTTGTGGTATATTTTATTTCTGCCCTGCAGAAACTAAACCACCTCCATGTGATTGACCCGCTGTTATCTTTGTCTGGACAATGATGGTTAATTAATTTGGGGACTCTGTGACTGTGTGGGGGAGAGAGAGAGTGTCTTGCATGTAAACTCCATCTGCTTTAAATGCAGAAATAAATTACTAAAATGTGCAATGAAAAACTTGAATATGACAATATGGTCATTTACGATATGGTGTGCATTTCTCAAGTCTCCATAACAGTGTGTTAGAAGAGTGGTTTAGAAAGACTTGTGGACAGTTAATGATGGACATTATTTTTACTCACTGAAAATTAAAAGTGATTCATCATAGAATTCCCTTATCTGCTCTCAGTAAGTCAGTGGGCTATAAAACCGAAAAACAAGCTAAAAAACACAGTAGAGCTGCAGATCAAATTTTCTGTCCGCTGTGAGCGACCACATTCATTTTACTTTTTTTTTTTCCCAAAGACGCATCAACCTTCCATTTTATTGGATCACTGACTGGTTCTCTAGACTTTAACAGTGTTTAGTTTACCACATTTTATGGTGTCTTAATAAAAAAGAACATATTTCACCACTCTATATTTCTGTTTATATGATATACTGTATTCAAATTATACTAATTATAATAACGTCTAAAAAAACTTTAAATGTTGAATGTTTCTTTAGTTTTAGGGCACTAAATGTCCATCCAATTCAGTAAATGTGGTAAGAAAGCCGTTTATATTGGTAAATGTTATTAATTTGACGTTTAATAAATGTTTGAAACAGTCATGTTAATATACAATTTGAAACTCATTTAAAATCAAGGGAGAAATAAACAATCATTTAACAATGTAACACAACAATTAAGGCATGGTAATCTGTGTGCTATGATCACTAACTGGTGTTTCTTTATTTACCTATGCAAACACAATAACCGTGTTCAGCAGTTAGCACACCCCTGCGCTCAATTAATGAAACAATTTGCATTTTAATGGGCAATTGAAATGTACTCAGTTAAGCAATGAGCTGTAGAAAAAAAAGCTACCCGTTCAACCCCAGCTTCTGAATCGAGAATTTATAACAAAAGAAAAGATTAATTTAGCTTCGGATGCAACTGACAGGTGTATAACCATCTGACTTTATTGACTTCACCTCTCTTAGATTTTAGGAGTCTATTAATTGTACGTGAAATTGAAAGAAATACAATATACCAATTTATCTTTTCCTATTCATCACATTAAGTCGTCTGAAAACCCCGTTTGGCTTTTTCTTCATAATTCAGAATCAGGCACAATATGTCTAGATTTGTAAAAGCAGATGCCTGAAGAACAAAGTAGTATTGAGAGAGGCAGTGTGCAGGACCAGCAATCAACCAACTTCACTGGATGTAATTAATTTATTGACTGAGGTCTAGAGGAGCCTGAGACAGATGGACAAAATGACAGACAAAATCAAGGTAAAGCCTTTTGACAACCTGTTTATGAGGTGTCAGTTTGAATTTGGATCAAGGCTTGTAAGGGCTCCACAAGGGCAAGTGTTGGCCGATTTTTAGTGGCTCATGCTGGCAGCATGCTGACCTGCTGGAGAGGCTCGGGGTTCTGTTGCTTTTTATGCAGAACCACCCCGATGCTTAGGCAACAAAACAAGCTGAACAAAAAACACAGTGGTGTCTGCACAGAGAAGAGGAGTTAACTGCATCAGAGGTAGAAATTAAAAAAGTAGACTCTAAAGGTGTTTGCTGATATGAAATGTAAACTTTGACTCCTTAAGATGAATGTATTCTTGATGCAAGGGGTTAACGCCATTCCCACCATGGATACCTACAGTGTAGGTTCAGCATTGGATTTCACTTGCTGATTGCTTCATTGCAATACCAGATGATTTGTATGATCAGGCTGTATCGGATGCATATTTCGTAGAGTAATCATTAACACATACAGATTCTAACATTAGAGACACAACAGTAAAGCCCAGTGGTGTGACCTGGACAGTTTGAGAAAGGTTCAACTTGACACGTGGGAGCAACAACCTGGGAATAACCAATAACAGCCGTTTTCTACTATGTAAAACCACCTCAAACAAACGGGTGAAACAATAGCTTCCCCATTCAATATCACTTTGACAACTGCTGAGAAGAAAAACGAAACGTAATGGAAACACATCACTCGGGAAATAAACTACTTTGTTGTGGCCAGTACACTGCATCCGGAAAGTATTCACAGCGCTTCACGTTTTCCCACATTCTGTCATGTTACAGCCTTATTCCAAAATGGA
>LKNJ01002446.1:0-62001 GCA_002120245.1 Maccullochella peelii
CACACACACACACACACACACACACACACACACACGGAAGGGAAGTCAAATACAAGGCTGCAGTCGATTCTCTGCAGGAGTACTTTAATTGTACTATTCCTTTGCCACTTAATGGTGTGATAACAAATCATGTGACAAATGTACTATATCGTAATCATCAATTTCTACTCTGAATTTCATTTTGTTTTATCTTGCTAACTGTGTAATTAGATACACAAAAGAACATCCATATTGAGATGCTCAAGTTCATCCCATACAAACTCACTGGCCACTTTATTAGGAGTTCTTAGAAGTTGATATGGTGAACAAGTTACCAAACACCTGACTATTCACACATCCATACTCTCTTTTAGCTCTGTTTTGCTCCACTGTGTCCACTGTGGGTAGAATCAAAGTTGGAATACTGGACTGTGGATTTTTTAGGCTGATAGCACAATATCACATATCAGCTGATATGTTCATTTTTAACATAGACACAAAACACAAACAAACCTTAAATTCTGTAATTACAGAAGAGTGGCCAAGAAATGTACTAAGCGAGACATTTTACAGTGTAAAAATAAACCTGTTAGTGCTCTCTTCTGGACAAATGTTATGGACACTGTTCTAAATGACCTCAAACATAACTTTGGCATTTCTGTACCAAAATCTGTTGTTACTTATTGGCTGACATACAGTATACCCAATAGATATGCTGATACTGATCAACAAAAACAAAAACAAATATCAGCCATGCCGATCAATAAGGCTCTAATGTTTATCCTTAATTATGTGCAAAGTGAGGATATTTCATGTCTCCAATGTCCCTCACAGCTGTAGTTGAAGAGAGAGAGACTGGAGCTGCGATGTGTCTCACCTGCTCTGCTCAACGATGTCTGTGGGGTCCAGGGTGGCAGAACCACTGAACAGAGACACCTTACTGGCAGCCATCTTGGCATCCAGGGTGGCATGTGTGTCAATGAGAGACTGGACCAGTTCTGTGGTGGGCCGCACATCTTCCTGTACCGGGAAAAGGGCGAATACACTTCACATCAGGTACAAACAATACTTATAGTAATGTGATTTAAATGGTCACAAAAAAAAAAACAAGCACAAAAAACAAGATGTCAGAAGCTTCAACAAAAAACACGGACAAGTTTTATAAAAAATTCAGATCACTCAGGTGAAGAAAATGCACTTCCATGCCAAGCACACACACACACACACACACACACACACACACACACACACACACACACACCTGCTGTTGATTGATGTGGTTAGCAGGAAGGTCAATATACACAGCGTCCTTGTCGTACACAACCCCCCCGACCCCAGCCATGGGTGCGTAGAGCAGACGCTCCTTCTCATTCAGCGCTCTTTTCTTCTGAGCGCCTGGCAGTGGACACGGGTCTGGCAGGAAGTTGACATCTGCCACCTGAAAGTCTCCTACACCTGCAGAGAGGAACCAAACACAATATACTATTGGAACTGTTTCCAGGGACATTTGATTAGTTCTATCTGAAGCATTTCTGCTTCACACAGCATGACGTGCAGTACAAAAGGCACTATGCTTATGTACCTGGGATATGGACCTGGCTTTTGTTTTTTAAATATGTCCCTCGCAGGTAGCCGTAGAGTGACACTGTCCGGTCACATTTGTGGTCTGTCCTCACCCTCTCAGGGTCAGTCAAGTCCTCTATACTGTTGGAATGCAGAAAGGAGGGTTGAGAAAATAATGATCAAGTGAGTATAAAGTAAAAGCATGCAAGTCAGAATCAGAATCAGGTTTATTGCCAAGTAGAGTGATGTAAGTAGTGATGATGGTGCCCAGGAAGCGGAAGGACTCCACAGTGCTGACTGGAGAGTCACTCAGGGTGATGGGGGTGGGTGGGGCTGCGTTCTTCCTGAAGTCCACTACCAACTCCACTGTCTTTAGAGCATTGAGCTCCAGGTTGTTCTGACTGCACCAAGTCACCAGATGGTCAATCCCCCACCTGTAGTCAGACTCATCCCCACCAGAGATGAGCCCAATGAGGGTGGTGTCGTCCGCAAACATCAGGAGCTTGACAGATTGATGACTGGAGGTGCAGCTGTTGGTGTACAGGGAGAAGTGTAGGGGGAAAAGACGCAGCCTTGAGGGGAGGGCTTGCCCTGCAGCAGAGCCAGGATGATGATACTGAAGGCGGAGCTAAAATCCACAAACAGGATCCTGGCATAGGTTCCTGAGGAGTCTAGGTGCCGGAGGATGAAGTGGGGGGCCATGTTAACTGCATCGTCCACAGACCTGTTGGCTCTGTAGGCAAACTGCAGGGGGTCCAGGAGAGGGTCAGTGATATCCTTCAGGTGGGACAGCACAAGGCGCTCAAATTACTTCATTACCACAAAGGTCAGGGCGACGGGTCTGTAGTCATAAAGTCCTGTGGTCCTTGGCTTTTTGGGGACAGGGATGATGGTGGAAGTTTTGAAGCAGGGTGACACACGACATGTCTCCAAGTGAGGTATCGAAGATGATCAGCACAGTGCTTCAGGATGGAGGGAGAGACAGAGTCTGGTCCGGCTGCTTTGCGAGGGTTCTGCCTCTTGAACAGTCTGTTAACATCTCTAAAGTGGGCAGTTGTGGAGAGGCCCAGGCTCCTGTTGTGGTGGGGAAGGTGGAGATGGTGGGATGGGGCTGGTGCATAGAGTCACAGGGGATGGTGTCAGGACTGTCCCATTGACCTTCAAAGTGACAGTAAAACTCATTCAGGTCGTTGGCCAGACAACTCATTAATAGAGTGGGGGGCTTTAGGTTTGTAGTTGGTAATCTGCCTGAGCCCCCTCCAGACAGACGTTGGCTGAGAACTGGTGTTGTAGTTTCTCAGAATACACTCGTTTAGCTTCTCTCACCGCCTTGCTAAAGCTGTACTTTGACTCTACACTCGGATAAAGAGTATATTAATTACACATTAACTGCTCCTTCAAAATAAAACATCAAAACAGTGTTGTGGTTGTTTGGTCTGACAGCATGAAGGTTACTAGTTCACTGCTCATGAGTTCCTCATACAGTGAAGCACTTTAGTCTTGCTGAACATCTAGAGATGTTTCTAACGACTAACCAATACCATTACTGATGGCTCCATTCCATGTAGCTGTGCCAGTACGTCCTGCCAGTGATCCTACATGCTAAATACCAGCACACTGGAACTGACATATCTATGTTGAATCCTATTATTACTTACAACTCCACAATGATATCCATTCAGATGATTTGCAAAAAACAGACATGTTCATTTTAGGAGGACTTAAACATAATGTTATAAAGACAGCCAAAAAAGTATATATTCATTTTCTCATTACATCTAAATCAAGACTGTGTCCGCTACATTTGATAGAGTCTGCTGATGACTGACAGGAGTGCTTCTAACACTGGCATCTTTGGCTGCCAAGTGTCAAGTGTCTTTCTTTATCGTTACACTGAAATTCAAACAAAACCCATAAACATTAGGTTTGTGCTTTTCAGTCCTCTGGTTGAATTTTAAAGTAAAGGAGTAATTTCAAAGATTGTGCTTTTTATCCGTGCCATGGAATTGTTATTGCATGGTGGGTACAGTCATGGTAAACTTGTGCACACAGCCTGAGAGTCTTCCTCACTCGGAAGAGCCTCTTCTTAAACTGCAGCTGCAACCCAATTCAGGGGCCAAATCCTTCAAAGTCTACCTTTCAAGACCAAACCAGTCATTAGGGGTTGATAGGGTCTGCCTCATTCCAAAGGCCCCTCCTTAAAAAATGCAAATAGAATATTTCATTTGCAGCCCTCAGTATCTCACTGTGTCCAAAGAACTGTCTAACGGTGCATTCAGCTGGTACCCTTCAACTCTTAGAATAAGGAAATATCATGTTGTGTTTAGAAGGTACCTGTATCCAGGTGGTAATTTCTCACTGCTAAATGCATGACTTCAACCAGAGCACTGAAAAAAGCCACTGCACAGTGTAACTAAACACACCTTCATACTTCAAAGGATCCAGTCATTGAATTGAAACACAGCTTGTACACCATCCTCAACAACAGCACAAGATGTGTAGCAGCTCTACATGAACCGTTCAAATCAGGTCTTAGGATAGACAAAAAATAAAAAACAGCTGACGGATCATTGTTCGCTTTCACAACATTCAATTCAATTCAATTTTATTTATATAGCGCCATATCATAACAAAGTTATCTCAGGGCACTTTTTCATAAAGAGCAGGTCTAGACCAACTCCTTATGTTTACAGAGACCCAACAATTCCCACCAAGAGCAAGCACAAGCAACAGCGGCAAGGAAAAACTCCCTTTTAACAGGCAGAAACCTCGAGCAGAACCAGGCTCTGGGTGGGCGGTCATCTGCCTCAACTGTCCATCTATAGTCCACAGAGCAAATACTGTACATCTGCCGCAAACAAATGGCACTGTAAACAAATTACTACTGCAAGGGATCATTGTGATAGAATGAAACTCATGTCAGTCAGAGTATGCAGTCTCAGGTTATCACTCACCGGTCAGCCAGCACATAAGGGTGGGAGGTCTGCCACACCAGAGGACGAAACTTCATGACCGAGATGAAGCGGCCGAGGTTCTTCACTTCCTGAGTCTGATATTCACTGTACACCATACCAGACAGATAGAACAGCTTGGCCCCCTGACAGGTTTAAACACAAAAGACATGCACACACAGGTCAAAACAGTCTTTAATCACATGGTCACACGGTCACAGTACATACAAGTTATAGTTTCAATGTACATGATTCTGTATATGAGCAAAGGGGGCATTTTCAGCAGTAAAGATGTGGTTGGGATGTGCGTTTACCTGGTAGACCTCAGTCCAGAAGCGATGTTTGAGGTTTTTCTTGGTCTTCCTCAGTGTCTTGTTGTTCTTGAATGAATCCAGGTGAGTCAGCACACCCATGATACGAGGGAAGCCATGTACCTGACAGATGTTGAGAAACTCAAATGTCTCCATCTCAAAGCCGAAGCTGGCATCAATCAACATCAAAACCTGGAGAGAGAAAACAATGCATTTCATTCAACTTCATTTAGTTAATACTTCTTTATTCATCCCTCAATATTCTATTTAAACCACTCAATTATAACGATATGACATTCTCTTTACAAAAGATTAAAAGGTGCATTTATCAGTCTGTTAGACTAACTGTGAACAAGCCTTTCAGTACTGACCACAAAATGTTGACTATATTACAAAGTACACAAATAGGTTTTATTATGTGGTACTGCTTCACATCTCATTGAAATCAACATTTTACATCTACAATCAACAATATTAAATCTACTTGTTTACTCTGAATTTAAAAACTCACGAGGTCAGCTACTTTTGCGAGGTCGATCATTGTGTTGATGTCATTGTTACACTCCATGAAAGTGAGGCGGCGCTTCTTGCCTAAAGAATTCAAAAAGCAGTCACTTATCAAACACAACAAGAATGAAACATAATGGTTAAATGCCCAATGGTGCCCAGATGGCCATAAAAAGATCAATGATTGCCTAATGTCTCAGTTTTCAAATGTCCTGTTTTTGTGGCAGCTCATGACATTATTCTGCAGTGTCTGGTAATGTGTGAATGTTACTGAGGTGCTGTAATCATCAAGCTAACATCAGCACAATGACCATGTTAACATGCTGATGTTGGGGCGCCCTGGTGGCCTAAGCGTTTAGAGTGCCGACCATGAATGCAATGTGCAGTTAGAATCCTGCCGGCGTTCCCCATCTCATTTCCTCTCTGCTCTCTACTGTCATGTCTCCACAGAGGCATAACATTTCATGACAATACATTCAATAGTAGAGATTTATCAGTCTTGACCGACTGACATTATCACACCCAGAGCCATGCCATTAGTGTGGGTTAGGGTTCAGGCTCAGAAATGGGGAAATGTTCTAAAAACATTAGGTTTGGTCAAGAGGCACAGGGAAATAAGTAGGTACAATAAAATGAAACCACAGAGCACTCCAAAATAATGTCATGCCATGTAAAATGCAAAACATGATTTTTGTTTTAAATCATGAATGCAGATTTTTTAGTTAAAGCTAATGGAAGCAAATGCCATTTTATTCAAAGAATGCCATTGCGTTTCAGTGGAAAACTGTGAAATCATTAAAGCCATAAAACTGCTATAGGAAACAATGACTGCAAAAATATCTTAACAGCAGCGCTTGAAGGAAGTGGACCCTGTCCAACCCAGCTACGAGATGAAGAAGCAGGGGCCAAACTTACCAGAGACGATGGTTACAGGGCCACATATGTCCCCGAGCTTTTGTCGGGTGAAGTTTTTGATCAGGCAGCGGATCAGGGTGCTTTTTCCCACCTTGGGGGGCCCAACTACTACAATTACAACTGGAGGGGGTTCCAGGGGAGTCCGGTCTACAAGGGGGATGTGATGTTTTTTGGTCTTTATGTCCTGGGCCCTAAAGAAAAATATACAAGAGGAGTAGTTTCACACTGTTTGTTTCATTACTCACATTTTTATTAATCGACAAGACTGGAACTTACATAATTATTGGTTATTCCTACTCCTAGATTAATTATTTAATGCAATTATGTCCCTAACTGGAGGTGAGCGTAAAGGCCATCACAACTGACATCACATGTTGGATGCTACTGGGGACTGAAGATGTGTAGCAGTACAGCTAATAGGAGAGCCATCAGACTGACCTGTGAAAGGTCTTGGCCATGCGTACAGCGGACTGAACCGCAAACGCTTTGGGGTTGCGTCTCCGTTCATCTTCTTCTATGGAGCCTCCCTGCTTCTTGAGCTTCTTCTTCTCTGCCTTGGGTCCGCTGTGCTTCTGCTGATGCCGCTTTTGTTCCTTAACTTTCCCGTCCATCCTGTCCACTAAAACACAAACTATTTCACTTGAGTGTATCTCCACAGAGACTGGGATTTATGATTTTATTCATTGTTACTACAAGTACCTAAATGTACCACCAAGGAAGAGTTTACAAAATAATGTTCATATCAGTATGACCATGCAATGACAACAAGTGACAGAAGTAAAAGATGTGATGTTTACTGCAAGTTTATACTGTAGGGTCAACCACTTTCTGACCTCACCACTTTCCATTTGAACACATTTTCCTCCATGTTAACCTGTATGAGAGAGGGTTAGAACCAGGTTTAATGAACCAGAATGACAAACCATTCAGGAGACAGGGGCCCTCAAAGTTGACCTATACTGGATCCCCACCACACCTAGACATAGATATCTTCTTCAAAAACAAACAGAACAGTTAGGTTCTCTGATTATCGGAACACTTTCAAACAAACGTATCCACAATTTCAACACTTTTGGTCCAAAATAAATAAATATGCAAATTACGGGATTTTTTGTTCTTAAAACTTCATTTGCAAAAAAAAGCATAACCCCCGGGGTTGAACATAATGAAGATACCTAGGGCCTGGTAAAGGTCTTGTCTGACTGAAATGCAGCTTCAGAAATTCGTTCTCCACAAGCCATTGGGGTATTGTGACATATTCCACTTAAACAGCGGGATATTGTCTGTACCTGGTCCTGAAATGGACGTTGTAAACAGCTCAAGAGAATTTCTGCGTTTCAGTCAGGCAACAACTTTACCAGGCAGTAGGAATCTTCATTCCTTTCAACCCATTTCCAGGACGAAGGTCATGGCACGGCAGCTCTTCTATGCAACAACTCAAATAGAAGAGCCAATCACAGCTGAAGACGGTGTCCTGTGTCACAGTCCACTGGTGGCTTAGTATGATTGCGTCTGTTGATCTGATCAGGCATCAGGGAGAAATCCTCATCATTTCCTTCCCCAACACATCCGGATCAAGTTGTGGTTGATTTGGGCAATGTGCCCACATCAGAGGAGAAATACACAGCAACAGGCAGAACATCCTGTCCAAGTCCAAATGAGATGAACCAGTGGCTTCAAAGTAAAAAATGAAGATATTCAAACATATAACATATTCAAAAACAAAAAAAATCAGAGGTTATGCTTTTGTTTGTAAGTGTACTGATAATCACAGAACCAAACTGTTCCGTTTGTTTTTGAAGAAGATATCTGTGTCTTTAGGTGGGGTGGGGCCCCTGTCTCCTGAATGGTTGGTCATTCTGGTTCATCAAAGCCTGTTTCCAACCCTCTCATTCTGACAGAATGCCCCTGTAGAGACATGAACGCAGACCAGTGGCTGCCTTGCAGGCAGGAGAGAAAAAAAACATGAATCAACCTAGAAAGCCCTTACGAAGCAGTCTTAAACTATTGACTAGCTTTAGTCAGCTCAAGCACTGAATGACAAGGACAAGGACAAGGCCACTTCACTTCGTGACTCAGGGCTCTCCCACTGCTGATTCCAAACAACACATTCAGAACTCAAATCTTTGACTTTCTACACCTGGTTATCTGCAGTGTCAAGAAGTTATTGAAACAGTGGTGGTGTTGGGGAAAGCCCTCTAATTATTTGAAGCTGGATTTCCAAAACCTGGAAAATACAACATCTACATGTGATAGGGGTATGCTTTGTCTCCACGCCTCAAAACATTGTAAAACCAATACAATACTTCCGGTTTGCCTGGCTGTTTTAAATTATTTTTTACCAGGACAGGGAGGGTCCCTCTCTGTTCCACACTTATAATAAAACCCAACAACATCCTAACGGATAATGGAAGGCAACATATGCAGTCACAACTAACGCTGCAGCAAGACAGTACAGCCGTTCACCGAAACACCAGGAACTTTCTTAAATAATAATATTAGAACTAATAAAATACGCTTTGTCTGAGTTATAGATAGATAGTGCTGAGGAACGTAATGATGTGTTAAAGCCATGTAACTTACACCCTTCATGAACAGACACATCCCCTTCCTCCAAACACAACGCTGCTTCCGTGACTCTGGTATTTATTTCTTTTTTTAATGTTAAAGAGAGCCCTTCGGATTCAGCAAAACACAACTTTATCTGTGTCCTTTTTAGTTTTCACTTTGTTAACGTTACTCAGCTGAACAAACAAGGAAAACGTTCATGTACCGGGGCTATGTGTCCGGCTAGCTTGTCATTATGTCGGGACACATTAGTTTGTCTTTATTTCAGTTAACGTGACGAGTGAGGGACCATAAGAGAAACAAGCTACAATCTGAGTAGTTCACTTAAAACATCAGATAGGAACAGAAGCTATCTTTAGCAGTGTTCGCTGTCTTCAGAACTGCTACACACATCTGTTAAATGTTAAAAAGACAAAAATGAAATTATTAGAGGCAATACCTGAAGAGAACCCTGTTGTAATCTGGTCCAAATCAAAGCTAGCTTTCTTCGGTTCTCACATGTGTATCGTGACCTCCGACCCGGAAATGTACGGAAGCGTCACTTCGAAGTAAAACGAGTGGAAACAAACTTCTAAAAGGTTCCGTACAGTGGGCAATACGTCCACACTACACAAACATACAATGGCTCCCTCTGCAGGCCTGCTTGGCATGAACGATCAAAAAGCAATGAAGGGTTGAACGTTTCATGCTAAAGCATCTATTTTGGAGGGAGAGAAAACAATTTTACAAAAGCAACAGCAGAAGGCAGCAATGTCATGTTTTGAAGTGAGCGAAGGTGAAAGGTGATGTCATTCATATAATTAACCATAAAACCGATATGGCTGATGTTGGTGTACTTTGGTGAAAGAGATGTAAGAGCACTCTTTAATATCTTAAATATAGAAAAACTAAAAGGAAAGTGGATTTGCTGTTTGGTCTTGGACAAAAAGTTGAGACTATAAAAAGAAATGTGAACAAAGATAAGATGAAGAGAGGAGAGATGATATATGAAGAATAACTGAAAATGTAAAAGATTAATCCCAAGAGGAATCAATAGGAAAAAAAGAAGAGATGAAAGGTGCAAAGAGAAAAGAGACAAGACAAATTAAATTAAATGGAAAGAGTCAGAGACACTAAAAAAGACAGAAGTTCTGTAGTGAAATGTCTTAAACCACCTTGTGTGAATGTTTGATGTTTAACGGTCAGCTGGTTGGCAGGCCTTCACAGGGACTGTGGGCCAGAGCAAAGGTTCCTCTTTATACTTTGACCTTCACATTTTAGCTTCATTTCTCACAACTGGGCACTGTTACACTCTAATAACCTGAGAAAGTAGATAGCACCAGCAGCACTCAGCACACTGTTGGCCAACAACGCTGTGCCACACTGGACCCACATTCTTTTTAATTAAAAGATAGATATGCATTTCATACAGAGTAACAGCACAGAACTTTATTTCTGTCTTACCAGAGCTGCAGTAAAGATTTTGTACCACTTGATGGTGTCAGCAGACAAATGGACACAATTCAACACCACAGTTAAACAATCACAAAACAGATGGAACAATGCAAATGTGACAAAGGACATAGCAATGAATAAAATAATTGTTCTAGTGCCATGAAGATGGTACTGGAAAAATACTTTCTTTCCAGTGTTTGATGGAAACAAGCTCCGGCCTGAAGTCCTTCATCTCAAATCTTACGATTACTGTCGTCATCATCATTCTTATCTTCTTTATTGTCATCATTGTTATCATTAGCATCATGTTATGAAGAGTCCAATAAACCCTGAGCTGCCCTCCTGGTTTTCAAAGCCTTTGAACTTCCACTCTTTAACATCAAGTGTTTGTTGTCCCTCGGATGATCCATTTTCACCATCCTCCTAATAATGTTAGTTCTGTTATAATCATCTGGTTTGCTACATGTGGCATTTAACCCCTACCCTACCTGAAAGAATTGTTCATGACACTGGGCCAGAGCCACACTATTGACAGTGCATTAGGGGCTGCTCATCAGCATTTATTGTATGTCAGTGATCTTTCTTTCATTTGAATGGAATTGTCACAATCAGCAACATGTTCTTTTCTGTAAATGTATTTTTCAGCCATGGCTTGCCTACAAAAATTCACACAGTCACCGCACAATATTTTGTTACAATACAATTGAGTGATGTGACTGCTAAAATCAAAAAGGAAATCTAACTAGGAAAAGCCACATTTTCTGCAGAAAATGGACGTGTGCTCACAGCTGAAACGTTTGAGCTTTTTGAATTATCTTTGGGTATATCAGTAATAGCCAGGGCTTGTGTACCTGATGTTGAAACACTGAAAGAAGTTGAAGTAGCAGTTTAAACAGAATTACTGAAAGGACTTGAAATAGCAGTAAAAACTGAAGTGTAGAAAGGACTAAGTTTCAGTTCAAGTGTGAGTGCAGAATGAAGTTTAAGTGTAAGTGCTGAGTGAAGTTGAAGTATCAGTTTAAGTGAAAGCACTGAAAGAAGTTGAAATGGCAGTTGAAGTGTCAGTGGTTAAAGGAGCCGGAAATGTTTGTTGATGTGAAGATCTGAAAGGAGTTGGTGTCAGTTCAAGTGCAAAAAGTGAGGCCAGATGGCAGTGTCATTAAGCGTCATTTAAAGTGTAGTAGCGAAAGGCATTGGCAGAAGTGTAAGTGAAGGCACTTGAAGTGTCACATGAAGTGTAAGCGATGTGTAGGCACTAAAAGCAACTGTCAGCTGAAAAGCAGGTGATGAATGGAAGGAGTTAACGTTTCAGCAATCAAGGAATCACTAAGGATGTAGTTTTAATTTTTATCGCTTATATGCTTTAAAGATTTTAGAGAGGCGCCTTATTTATTCAAATGCTTCAAACAAAGAAGGCAATTTATAAATTATACAGTATATTTGGGTAAATAAATAACATTGTTAGCAAGATATTGAACGTTTTTGTTCTGCATAAAGATTCCAAAAACTGACATTTTTATTTATTTATTTATTTTAGAGATTGTTCCAAAAACCTGAAAATCCACAGGTTTAAAAAAAGATGTACTAATTGTGGACATACTAAACTGCCATGTTAACACCTAGATAATACATCTAGTGGTCATCTAGAATTCATAGTACAATAGTTATGTACGTAACTCGTTTAATGTCTATACCAGCTTGCGTTTTACTCACACGACTCACATAGCATCTTTTTTACCATCCGATATGGAAAGCGGTGGTTCAGAGTTCATTGGGATTTGGTCTGAAACAATTAAAAGATGGGGGGGGAGCCTAAATAATTAGATCTGATATGATATGACTTGTAAGTATGATGTAAGTTGCTTGACCTGAACTACAACTTACCTTGCTGAACTTGTTGCAGACCTGGACCTGGTTGATTCTTGACTTGACTCAAAACTTCAAGCTTGTGATGAAATACCCAGAAACAAACAAAAAAATGGGAAACCACTGATGATACTGTTCACTTACAATATAGTTGTTGGAATGTTATAATATTCAAATAAATGTCCCTTGCTGGTGGATTTATTTCTAGTTTACTTAGATTTCATCTCTTAACAGTATAAGACGCCTTAGGGAGCATTAAAATCCCGTTGCGTAACACACATGCAGAGAAAAACACAAACACTCAAACAGACACAGCTTACACATACAGTACTTTTTTCTCTCCAAAAGGAGACATCCACCATAAAAAAGTGACTCCACCTATAAAAAAATAATATATATTAGAAATATACAGTATATATTTTTGGAAGATGCTATGAGGTAGCAATTATGTTTTGAATATTTGAATGGATGAGGACAATCCAAAGCCCTGACCCTTTCCAAGCAGCGTCATAAAATCTGAAGCAGCTCTATAAAACACGATTCATGTTCAACACGGTTTGTGCTGAAGAGACTTTCTAGAGTGAGAACCAAAGAAGATTAGGAAGACAGATGTAGGGATGTAAAGGAGGGTGGAGGATGAGAGAGGGAAGAAGGGTGGAATGATGGATAATGGAAGGTGGGAATGTATCCATTCTTCCATCCATAGAAATAACTCCATATGTCGGTCCATACAGACAAATAGAACTAATTTAATAGGGCTTTACTGTAAAAGCAGCAGCCATTCTGCATCTACATAAAAACCTCAAGTAAAGTTTGAAATGTGAACTAATTTTTCTACTTTTCAAAGCTGTTTCAAACCTTTATGTTGTAAATTTCTACCATTTATTTAATCTGAGTATTTGTCTGACTTTGCAGTGGTGGAAGAAGTATTCAGGAAGTATTCATCTTTTACGTATCAAGTTAAAGCAATAACATGGTGAAAAAATTACTCCATTACAAGTAAAGGTCCTGCAGTTCCATAGCCAGTGCCTTCACCCAAATGACAGATGATTGGTTAAGAGATATGAAAGATATGAAAATAAATTGTATGTGCTGTACTACTTGATTTTACACCTGCTTCCGATATTACTTATTATGAAATGTTGCTGAAAGTTCAGACAGTTTGCATTGTCATGGATAAACAGTTATTAAAGCAACAGGACACAAATTGTTTCCTTTAATGGAAGTTACTGCAACACAAAATGTTTAAAACATAGTGTACCTCAAGGAAGTTGTCTCGGGCCACTTTTGTACACACTTTTCACAGACAATTTACCTCTTGTTTTGAAGGAATACCATATCTTGATGTATGCAGATGATTCAGCAGTTTACACATTGCACCTATAGTTCATGAGTTCAATTCTGTTTTAAATTGGAAGTTTGTAGTTTGGAAATCAGTGGTTGAGTGGATAACTTGTAATACATACATTCTTCCAAACAAAACAATCCACAGATTACATTTTATCCAGAACTCAGACACAAAGGTACTAACCAGGACAAAAAGTGCCACTGTCCACTACCTGCTCAGCAGCAAACAGCAGACAGACACAGTTAGAGACTAGCTGGTGAACATAGTGGAGCATTTAGCAGCTAAAGAGCCAGATTTTTCCCTCAGGAGTTGGTGGAGACCAAAAACAGCTAACAGAGAGGGAATATTACGTATGGACTTATGTTCATCGGGTGACACAAACACCACTCCACATGGATGATCATGTTGCTCTGTAACTGCTGGATGTGGAAATAAGCAACTGTTTGCTAACAAGTTCACCATATCAACTTAAAAGGTGATGTGTCCATGTTGTGTTCACAACTGGATTCTGCTGCCCCCAAGTGGCCAAAAGAAAATGATTGCCGGTTTAAGTACAAAACAAATCCTGTGTTGTGTTAAATCAGTCAATCAGTCAGGTTGAAGAAAGACAACAACCTATCATGTATGAAACATATAGATAAGATGGCATCTGGGAAATGATCTTGCTGTAATCCACACACAGGTGTTCAACATATATTTGACACAAGATACAGCTGACTCAGTCAGACTTGGTTTTATCCCATCTTCATTACTTCTGTGGGTTATTTAAAGAAAGTCATTTCTTCACTATGGATTAAGATGAAATGTTGTCTCCTGGCTGGATGGTAAAAGCAGATTACTATTCATTACTTGTTTTTATGAGAAATATCATAATGACAAAGACCCCATATACTTTGTACAAAAATTTAACTTTTTAAAATTAAACTGTTTATACTGCCTGTAAAAGCCAAAACCAGTGACATTTTTTCTAGTCTTTTGAATCGATTTCTATATTTTGAATAATATCAGCATATTTCATCTTTTGCCTTTCAGTCTTAATAGTACTGATTTTGCAGTTACTTATTTTTCGGAGCTTGTCTACATCTGTCTTTTCCTGTTGTATTTAGTGTTAAATTCATATTTGAATGTACATATAGCATATGAATATCATGTCACTCTAATTTGTTAAGTGTAGAGGGAGAGAGGGAGAGAGACACACACTTCCACAGTCTCACATATGTGTATATGAGTTTTCCGCTATTTTCTTGATTTTATTAATTGTACCATCTTATGAATTATTATTATTATCTCATTATTACCTGACGCTTTGGCAATATTGTCTTTGTTACATTCATACCAATAAAGCTAATTGAATTGAGAGAGAGAAAGAGAGAGAGAGAGATCAAAAGAAGTAAGAAAAAGATAAAAAGATTACAGTTTTTTACGATTGTTTACACTCTAAAATTAAAAATAACACACAGTTAGTGACACTCAAGGGGCAAAACCTCAACCCAGATCTGCACAACTATTAACACATTCTCAGCCTCACACTTTTTGCAAAACACTACACACACATCACTACATTAGACACAGAAATCTTACATGATGTACTTCTTTGCCATTTCAAGGCACTGCCTTTCAAAATACCACACCTATAACCAATTGATCAAACACATCCGTCAGGTGTACAGACACTTAGGTGCTTAAACTAACTGCTTAAACTTGGTAAACTAACCAATCAGGAGTAAGCACTATAAAAAGACTACATGTGAGCGTACCTGTCTTCAACCTAAACAGAAGGCAACGTTGCAGTAAGAGGAAGAGGGAAGGGAATACATTGTCATCTGGGACAATTTTGAAAAATGTCCTTATGGTTTTTTTGTGATTGCTAACACACTTCTTGCAGAATTTGGCTCATCATGTCAAAACTCTACACACAAGCCAAATAAAACACTTGGAGCTAAACATCTCACTTCTATGTCAAAATGAAACTCTGTAATTAAAACCTAACAATCCTTTTTCAAAATGGCATTTTGGCAACAAAATGATGCACACATGCAGCGTGTGAATTACTCTTTCAAAGCAGCAATAACACACTGATGTACTTTATACAAAACACTGCTGTCTTTAGTACTCTGTATACCTTTTTCATTTTCGACTACAGGCTTCTGTGAAACATCGTTCCAGTACTGAACATCTACTCACACTTCAATGAACACAAAAAGAGAAAGGGTTCAGAAAAAAACATATATTTAACTTTTCCATTGCAGGTTTTTACAACAAGAACAAAACACAAAGAAAAGTAGAATTACAGCACAGTAATCTATACAATATGTTACTGTAAACTCACCGGTACAGTAAAATTACAGTGCAATGGTAAACAAAAAATAGTATTGTAAGGGATTGTAAGGGATGGGGTGGATGGTTTATGAATCTCGCCTTCAGTTAGGGTCTGGCCACATGTTTGAAAAGTTCTCACAGAACAGGTGAGCTTAGCTGAGGTCTATTTGTAGTGCTAAGGCTCAGACTGATTGGTGTTCAGTTAGTGTATAAGTGTTATCATGTGTTGCCAATTTTAGGTATGTTTTGCATTTTGAATAGAAGTGTTTTCCCAGTGGTTGCAAGAGATTTCATTATTGAACGAAGTGTCTAATGTAAAAACAGTGTGTAGTGTTTTGCGAAGTGAGTTGCAAACAAATTGCAAAGCAGAAAATGTGTTTGTACTTTTGGTGCCTTTGTTTAAGGCATGGTTGCAAAACTTAAAGGATTTGATGCTTTTATGTAAGCATTCACTTTCAGTGTGTAAGCAATCGGCAAAATCTGTAACCCCATTGAGGAGTTTTTTTCAGCATGGTGGTGGAAGGTTTGCAATTCCAGCCCTATTTCAGGATACCCCTCATTCAAGCCATGGAGGAGGCCTGCGACCAAATTGATGCAGGGCCTGTGCAAGGATGGATTCACAATTCAAGAAGATTCTTCCCTTGCTGTCTTGCAAAAGAGGACATCGCCTGTGATGTGGACGAAGTGTTATGGCCAAATCCAGCTAGGCGAAGAGATGCTGCTTAGGGTTTTTTTTTAAATTCATGCTTTCTTTTTTGTCTCCACAAACGTTTTTGCTGTGTTTATGTTTTATATTCTAATGCGAATATGTTCTGTTCTGATTTTCTGCAGCCTTTGGAAATGCATGGATGCACTGGTCTTGTGTGTTATGTTGGTACTTTACTCTAACAATACCTCTGAAAAATCAAACCCAGACTATATCATTAGAAAAGTAGAAATGTTAAAAGTGTTATAGATTGAGCACAGCAGTGTGTAACTGGTTCAAACAGAATCAGATTGTATGAATCCTGTGTGTGCCATACGTTGACAAAATAGGATTTTTGTGTGGTTTTTTAAATGATTGTATAGTTTTGCAAAAGATCTAAGGTGTTCTGCTACTTGTGTGTATGTGTGAATTGAGTGTAGTGTTTTGACAAAATGTCAAAATCGTGCTTAAGCAATTGTAAAAAACTGTAAACTGTTTTTCAGTTTTTTACAGTTTCACCCCTTCCCACCAGGAGTACACACACACACACACACACACACACACACACACACACACACACACCAATAAAGTGAGCTGATGAATTGGTCCATTTTCAGCTCTATGGTGTTTGTGGTGGAATGATCCGTCATTTAGTAGAGATGACCTGATGTTATCAGAGAGTAAGAGAAAACAGAGGAGAGAGCGATGAAGAGATGAATGAGACCATAACAAATCCATAGCCAATATTTCCACATCACTGAGCCTGGCTGTTGCCATATGAACGATAAACACACATACAGTACATGGCAGCACTCTCTGTGGGTGACCCATCTGTTACAAAACTGTATGTTGCATTAAATGTATTGGTCAAGGAAATTCCCTGCACATGGCAAGGGCATTAGAAATTAACATGCATCATGATCAGTATATTGCAACAGTATTGTGTAAATCTTATTTTAAACTGTAAATGTCAAGAGTTTCTTAACCACAATGTTTAGGGTTTGTTCCTGTTGTCGTAGACCTGCAATAAGATGAAGAATAAGTTTGCAAATTAAAGCAATTGAATGCTGGTTAGAACTCAGGTGCAACACACAATTGGCAAACACCATTAAATCTAAAAATCCTTTGAATATATCACCACCAAGACACACATTAGAACAAAACTAAGAGCCTACATCCATGCTAGTGGCTCTGTGAGGCCGTATGCTGTGGTGCTTAGATCAGAATGCTATAATCAGCATGCTAACATAATGACAATGTTAATGTACTGGTGTTAAGCAAGTAATGTTGTGTAGTTTTAATGTAAATATAGTTTAGTATGTTAGCATGCTCACATTTGCTAATTAGCAGTAAGTCCAGCTGAGGCTGATGGGAATGGCATTAGTCTCGCGGGTATTTGGTCCAAAACCAAAGCAGGCTTATTGGGTGGATTGAAATGTTGACCTGATGATGGCACTAGATGGAAAGTCAGAGGATTACCAAAATTATTACAATTCACCCTGTGAGGAACATGAATATCTGGCATAACTGGTTGGTTCACATACCATGTACTCCTCAAATGCAAGCTTTTTCTGAATGGTTATAAGATAACTGAGCATGTCACTGCTACTGGACTTTTTTTAGATTTGATGGGAAATGTGAAAGTGATACTGTATTATGATGTCTACGCCTCACCCTCAGCCGGGGAAAAAATGAGCTGTCGTTACTTCATTAAGCACAACTTTATTTAGTAAAATGCACAATGCAAGTGCAATTGACACAGTACACTTAAATATTAAAGGCCTTAAAACTAGATTTTAACTCAAGGTACCAAGATGAGGCCCCAAGATTAGGTAATAACGAAGGTGTTTCCTTAAGGCCCCCATCATTTCAATTTACACTATACTACTAGAGATGCAAACACAAACTAAATTTGCAGTTAATTAAATCAAATGAATTTGCCACTGAGTGAACCTGGAGAGTCTGGGGCCCCTGAGGGTCTGGGGCTCTGGTGCAGTTGCTGGCCAAAAAAATCAACTTTACACGCATCTCAACATCTAGTGGGCAGATTACTATAGGGATAAAGCTTTGTGATTTTAATCACCCCATGACCTTCTCTCTAGTGCCACCCTCAGGACACAAAATCCTGGACCCCTCAGCTGGTAACGCTCCAAGAACTGCTAAATTGTTCTTCCTGTCTGTCTTTTATACTGTAGTGTGCAATAATCTCTACTTGCACCCTACACCGCCACAGTCACTGTGCCACTGGCCAAACATCCTCCTTGTCTGTACCCACTCTCTGCTCTCACACACATTTGACCACATTTGACATGTCATGGAATAGTACAATTTGAAGACTATATTTAGCTTCATGACTTTCAAAATCAGAACTGACACACATTAATCCACATACACACAAACTGAAAGTAAGGCCATGTCAATCATCCTTGACCTATGAGCTGGCCTTGAGCAGTCGCTTTCACTTCCTTGTTTTGGATCTGTGGATTCCCCTCATGACACACACATTGCTTCTGTTTATGGCACAGACAACATTTCAAATGTACAAATATGAAACTTGCAAACTTCGCTCCATTTAAGGTCAAATAAAAGTTTGATGCATCTCGTATTTAGTAGCCCCACTGACAGGATACAGCCATTATTTATGTACTCTATAACCATTCTGAATTGACTCTGGGTAATGCTGACAGTGTGGTACAGCAAGCTGTAACAAGCTGGCATGGTGGTCTTTGTTTAGCAGTATCAGCCATTGAGCAAGGATTTGATTTGGATCTCTGAATGGACAATGCCCCTCACCTGCCAATGGAGCATCTTGACCAGCCTCTTGAACCACCATGAACAATGCTCACATGCTTCTGGGATTCGGTATGCTTGTAATGGAGGAGTTCATACACTGTGTCATCCAACCATGTCTCAAGCCAAAAGGGTTTATACCTGTTCCAAACAGCCCCATTAGAAGGCAGGGCGAAAAGCCTGCCATTATAGTATGCATCCCTCTCCACAAATTCTGGGTCTTTTGCATGTCTTTGTTCTGACAAGCACTTCATTAACACACACTGACCCTTTAGACAGACAGACAGACAGATACCCCACAAACAGCCTAAAACGTATCCAGCTGTTTGTATCCTTGAATTCTTTTGATACCTATCCAAAATGTGTGGCCATCTGTAAGGGGCTGGAATGGAGTGTAGACACAGCTCCCCCTTTACCATGATGGTCCAGTACAACTGTTGCAGTATTGCAGACACTGGACCAATCTGATTATCAATTTCACAGCCAGTCTTAAGGGTTCAGTACGTTTGAAACTAGTTTGTACAACATGTATCCAACCATGTCTGAATGTAAAAGGGCTTAAAATAATTGTTTGCCAAGAAGTAGCTCCATAATTTCTTATTATTATCATTATCATTACACCTATGAATTTTTAAAATTAAACAATTACTTCCACAGCCTCTACAGGTTCCCTGGCTACAAAATAGGCCCTCTATGTATGGATTTATGCTTTAATGACTATATCATTGTGATCACAGGAAATGATTCACCGCAGACATTTGTGTGCATGTATTTCAAGTCTTTGTGTAGTAGGGACATTATCCAGATATTATACTGTATTATCCATTCAATAATTGAGCCTCCATCTCTGAAAGATCATAATATCTCTTTCCGGTCTGAGTCATGATCTATCCACATACGATACACCACACGCACACACACACACACACACACACACACACACACACACACACACACACACACACACACACACACACACACACACAGAGATTAGCTCAGAAAAGCATCCAAACAACCATTCTTACAAACACGCACTGTGCTTTCCTCTCCCTAACCCTACACCTGTATCATGCTCATGGTTTAAAGTCATTAGCACATCTCTCTGTTGCTTCCATGTTTTTCATCTTGTGTTCCCCTGTCTTCATTTTCATCATCCGTCCATTGCTCCCCTTTCCATCATCTTCCCTCTAAAACTTCATCATTAAAGTCATTTTGATGTTTTTTTATGATCTTCAGGGCCAAGTGTTTGGACTGTTACAACTAACTTTTGCAAAGTTTTCTTGTAATTGGTACAACCTGAATTGTGTTTGATCCTACTAATCTGATCCTCCATTAAATTCAAACAATTACTAAGAATGATTTTCACATATTGTTGTCTTTTCTTTCTTTGGTCCCTAATTTAGAGCAACCCTGTAGAATGCATTGGAACAGCAAGGTCTAAAGCACCGCTAGTTTCCCATGAAGGCATAAATGTTCAATGCACCCCCTAATATGAAAGAGTTACGACAGAATAACCAACATGCTGATGATTATACTCTCTTTAAGGCCCGATCCATACTTGATGTAAGAGGTTAATGGCATCCCTGCTGTAGATACCTACGTGTACAGCCAGGGTTTTGATCGTTTCTGATATCACCACCGCACTAGACAGATCTGCCGGATCATGACCAGGTCGCATCGTGCTTTAATAATATATACCCCTCACTAATTGTGTTTACATTCTTTCATTGACTTTGTGGTATAGATCAAGAAGTTGTATTCATCCTGAGGGGAACATTAATGACCAATCCATCCAATTGCTGTCAAGACATTTCAGTCAAAACCATAAATGTCAATCTCTTGGTGGCGCAAGAAGAAAAGTCAGAGGATCACCAAAGTATGTAGGATACATTGGCTGGGAACCATGAATATCTTGTATTGTATGAATCAAAGTTCATGGCAATGCATCCAATAGCTGAGATATTTCAGTCTGGACCAAAGTGATGGATCAACCAAACTACATTACCATACATAGAGCCACACTGCTAGCATGGCCCAAAAAATAATTGACTAGAATCTAGAATGTAATTGGCATGATTTTTTGTTTCCAATATGCACTCTTTTAATAGCTTTATTACTTATATTAATTAATGTGTGTCTGCCTGTTTTCTAATGTTACTATGCTTATGTAAGGTCTGAACTTTAATCCTGCTTTGCTGCAGTGTGACATCTTCATACAGAAATCAATCCACCCTCAGCTGATGGCATTCAGTCAGTGTGAATGCTCTGAGGAAAGATGGCTCTGCTATGGCAAGCTCAGTCATTTCAGGAATGTCCAACAGGAACCAGAGGACCAGGGATCCCCCTCACCTCTCCTCCACTGTCACCCAGCCCACAAAGACCTGTGCAGGTCCCTGTCCATCCACCCACCCCTCCATCCTCTCATACATCATCCATCCATCCACCCACCTGTCAGGCCGTGGCGGGACCCAGCACGGCCGACAGACGTGAGCCGCCGTCAGGTTGAGTCTTTTCTTACGAGGGTTCCTCTCGGAGCTGGCCAAGGATCGAGTTGGAGCCTGGAGTGCTGTGCCAACTCAATCTTAGTAGTGGACAAAGTAAAGAGAGCGGGAGCCATCCCATCAGTCTCCATTATGGGACAGTGTTGTTGCTCCACTGTCGTGTTCCTGTGGTACTCCAAGGGAGATGCTGTCTCATACATCATCAGGGAACAAAGGGCCTGGCCGGGGGTGGGGGTGGGGGTGGTGGTGGGGAGAGGAGGTGGGTCCTTCCTGCCCCTGAGACACACACAGACACACACACACACACTCACATACACACACTCCAACCCCTCCTCTTCAAGTTCCACAATCATCAGCCCTTCTCTAATGAAGACATTAGCTACATTTTGTAGGGTTAAGGCTAGGTTAGAATATTTTGGGAAATGTTACTGTAAGGTTACTTAGACTAAATTATTTGCTTTCCATTGACTTTAATATGAAAAACACCCTGGTTGAGTTCACTGATCTGGGAAATGAGGCTGTGCCTGTGCTAACTCCTATTTGTATCCAAATGCGTACACACCTGACACACAATCTGTATATGAGCATGTTTTGTAAAAAATGAAACACTAAGTATTTCTCTGTATTTTCAGTATTAACTCTTAAAGCAGCAGCTACATGTTCAGTAAAACTCAGACTACACACAAGACACAGAGTGGTGAGGACCGTGGACCACAGACATCAGTGATGCTGTGATTTAAACAGACCTGTGTGGTAGACCTGCCAATGATCAACTGTGCATGCCGTGGTGGATACTGTTATGTTCACTGCTGCTGGTTGACATGTAAACCAACATGAAGCGGAGGAGTTCAGTAGCCATCCAGTGTGTTTTGGAGTCAGATTGACAGTGAATACTGAGGAGAGAAATTAGCTTTCTTTTAGCTTTTGCATGCATTTGATGACTGGTCATTACAAATATTGGGGGGGCAAATTTCCATTTTTCATTTACAGTGATCACGTGCTTTCTCTACCATTACCAATAGAAAGAAATGGATTACCACTGCAATCTGATAAAGAAAAGCATTTTGTATATAGTAGTTCATGCAACAAATACCCCATATACTCTAACCAACCAATCCTGTTGCTCAAAAATGTGCAAGAGGTCAAGGGTCAAGGATGGCCACTTTTTGTAGGCACTGTGCATTAAATACTCCAGGTGTGTTATTTCAAGTGTACAGTATTTGTAGCTGGTGTTTTGTATGTAATTTAGCAGGAAAGGACAGATGTAGCAGGTCTGTGTTAGAGAAGAGCCTCTGGCTGCTGAATGTGACAAGCAGAACATTAGCACAGCAATGGGCCTCTCCTGTCACTACAGTGGCTCCAATCAGCCCTCCCCCATTCACTGCTGACAGTAAGATAGTCAGAGTACATCCAAAATAAGTGGGCTAAATTTGGCTTTCCGTCCACACTATTCCGGCACTTTTCTCTCTCAGAAACTTTGCTTTTACAAAACAGTCTCCAGAGTGGATAAATCTGGCAATGCAGGCCAAATGTTTTAGTGTGCACAAGGACAACGGAGCTTTTGCAAAACGATGATTCAAGCCTGGTTGAGGGCTGTGTGGAAGTAGAGTTAAGAAAACAATTTTTTGGAGTCTCTGTGATCATTTATTTTAAATGTCAATATAGACTATCACACAAAGGTGTTGTCACTACAGGTATATTTTGACATCTTGGGTAATGCACTTATTTGCTTTCTTGCTGAGAAGATCGATATCAGTCTAATGTCTGTGTGTTAGCACAGAGCTTGAGTCAGGACGTTGTTAGCCTTAGCATAAAGACTGGAAGCAACAAATAGCCTGACTGACCCAGAGCAAAAATATTCACCTATCAGCACCTCTAAAGCCCAGTTCAGACCAAAGATTTGCGACAAGACGAGTTGAAACTTGCAACTACTTGCAATGGGCCGATTGTGCAACGTTCTGAAACCTGCCAGTTTACACCAATGCCACGAGACAGCATATCGTTCACACCGCTGCAACTTTTCCCTGCAACGTTCCAAAGCGGTTTCGTCTCGTTGCGAATCTTTGGTCTGAACTGGCCTTAAAGCTCACTAACTAACATATTAATATTAATACATATATAAAGAGGTGCTACACACTTAAACTTTTTTTTTGAGCTGTAAACTAAATGATATGACTGTACTGTGATGAAACACATCAATGCTGCTGTTAATATTGACATTTCTTACCAAATGTAAAAAAAATCGGCATTTCACGAGTTCAACAACCCATCTACTGTTTTAAATCAATTGAACCTGTCAGGCTAATGCTGACATAGAGTGAACCGTTTGGGACCTGTCTACGTCATGAAATTTATATTTAAAAAAGACTCTAATCAGTGTCAGTCAGTCTCCCCCGTATCCCCTGACCCACACACTGTAGCCACGAGGCCACGCCTCCTACACTTGTTGTTCCCCCACTCGTTGCATTTTTTAAAATTTGCTGGTTGAGAGGGTTCTAGTTTAATTGCAGGGTGGAATTATACTTTAACATCCATACACAAACAGAAATGTAAAAATGTGGTTTAATGGGGAGTTATGGCTGTAACTATTTCTTGGTGACTTCCCACAGTCTGTCCCCACATGTTATGCAGAAGTACTGAGCAGATGGATAAAATGTTGTTTGGAAGAACCCAACAGACAACTGTGTAAATGAGAACAATCATTAAAACACAGTGTAGGTGATCACAGACAGCTGACATTCAGTTCAGTCCTCAGACTGTCTGTCCCACTGTTGACCAGATGTTGGCTGTGATGCACAGTTTTGTTGTTAGACACCTGAAAGAGAACAAAAAGGAGAGATTCAGCCGTTTTACTATTAAGCTCTTTATGGAAATTATGGTTACAGAAAAGCAAGTATAATTGTGCAGAATAAGTCAAAGACAACAATACTTAACAACATTAAATCAGACTTGTTACAGAAATGTTACTTTTCCTGTCCTGGAAGGCTTATTTAAACATGAGGCCGACAGGTGAAATTGACAGGAGTGAAGGACATGTCTGAAAAGGGCCATAGATATGGCGCTGAAGTACTCAAAAAAAGCTGCTCAGTACATCACAACACTGCAGACAAACAACGCACACCACCATGAGACACACTAGAGTCAGACAGTTTACACAAAGGTAATAGTTTCTATCAAAGCAGCAGCAGTGACAAATGGGTTGGTTCCACCCCATTGTTTTACACTTTACTCAGGCTCCTCTGAGCCCTGATAGATGCAGTTGATGTTATCATCAGCTTTGGACGTGAGATGTTTTTACACAAACCAGTGTTTCCCTCAGGAGTGTGTATCAGAGGAGTCAACAAAAAGCCAACAATTCAGAATCAATAAGAGTAATAAACAAAGAACTTGTCAGTTATCAACTGAATCATTAGCACCTGCTGTTTCTCAGCATCAGCCTGGTTTAGGACTCCTAGACTCCTCATTCATTTCAACAATGCCACTGAAACGGTGGGAGTGCTGCCACAGATGTAAAAGACACAGTGTAGTGTGACCCAAAACGTTTTGTCCAGGATCCAGAGATGCACTTGACCAATAACATAGGGGCAAGTGTACTTCCCAGGTAGAAACCCATCCAGCAGCAGGGCCACACCAACGCAGACCCTTGCATCTATTGACCAGTGCTGGTCTGAACACAGTTACACACATTGACAATGGCAGCTGCCCTGTACACACTCCACCGTCTACTAAGTGTACAGCACCATCGGAGTAGTTTACTGTTTTAGGAAAGGGAAGGTGTTAGGCACTCGCTGTCTGAGTCCCCATGTTCCAAACTGAACTGTTTACCCTGTTTTGGAGTCAGGAACAGCTAATGTTTCTGTGGAGGTGGGGGTGGTTGAGAGAGCTGAGCTGCAGAGGAGAGGGAAGGGGGGAGTGGCGCAGTGGGGCAGCGCTTGCACTCTGGGCAGCAGGTGAGCATGATTACTAATTAACAATGATGTGCTCTTTAGTAGTGCCACCTGCGGAGGAGAGGGGAGTGAGACCAGAGAGAAGCAGCAAGATGCATGACAAGACGGCTGAAGAAAGACCGACAGAGGACTCTGGACTGGGCAGACGAACCGAGGCCGCGGGCTGATCGTTCTGCCAGTGTGTGTGTGCAAGTAAAAGGTAGACACACGACGATCTCTGTCATCCAGACGTGTTTATTCCTCCGGGAGAGAACCCGTGGCAGCAACGCTGCTACATTTTCATATCACAGTGTTTCTGCATTTAGAGAAAATTATGCCAAGGTGGATTGCATTATGTGGAATGGTAAAAATGTTCTAGAATGAACTCAAATAAAAGTTTAAAATAAAATAATTTCAAAATATAAGTATGAAAGACATTACTTAACAAAATTGATTAATTCAAAACAAAAATGAAAAATAAAAATATTAATATTTAAATCCAATATGGAACTAATAAAAACAATTCTAAAGATTTAAACAAGACAATATAAGACACATGTATCAACAATGTTTTTCTATTTGTCTAAGTGTTTGTCTCTTTGTGTGTGTGTGTGTGTGTGTGTGTGTGTGTGTGTGTGTGCGCGCGCGCGCGTAAGTAGCATTGCCTGTCATCATTCCTAATGCAGAGATCTGGGCTGGTTGGTGAGGGGTCTGCAGCCCAACCATGAAAGACACAGGGAACACAAACAGAGAGAGAGTGATTAATGAGATAGTAAAGGTCCAGCCAACTCAGTGCAGTAAAACACAGTGTGTCTGGATCCATTCAAACAGAGCACATCACAAGTTACTGTCCTAACACCAACTCTTAAAAGCCTATCACATGACATACATACTTTGTCTTGAGTATATGTATTAGCATCTTGGATTGTGTTTAAGTTTAATGTCATATACTGTATACTTAGTTCCACATACATTACTGTACATGCAGTGAAAATTGGGTGCTTGCTTTGCTCAGTGGTGGTAATCAGGGAGAGGCAAGTGCTGCTTTTTCACTTTCCCCACCCAGATTTATCCTGCCAGTACACAGATCGCAGCTTTACTTGAAGGCACATCTGTATTCTGACCTCAAACATGAACACAACTGCAATCCCTCCTTCTTCTTTATATATTTATCAACGTACATCATTTTGGCTGTTTTGTGTTTTTCTCTCAGTGTAAACCTGCCTACATTACCAAAGTCTTACACTTACAATAAGATGAGAATGTTCCTATGAATGAATACATACTGACTGAACCCAAAATGTGTGTGCATTAAGAGCCCACCAAGAACACCTTTGTATAGCACGTGCACAGAACAACACAACAAACGTTTGCGTCTCATGATTCTGATGGTCATGTTGGCTCACAGTCCACTGTCGGAGCTGCAAAATCCCCAGAAGACCTCTGTCTGAACACAGCACCGTTTTGATGGAAAGAACAAACATTAGCATTGCATCGTCTCCTGCTGTTTCCACTCAAGTTATGCAGACATTTTTTCCGGCACGCTAGTGAAATTTCATCTTTGGCCCTGGTTGTTAGCGTTCTTTGATGGACAACAGAGTTGGCTTCATTCTCAATGATGGCCTGATTCAATCAGGCCACAGGGGACGACAAATAAAAGACTCCTCATGTTCTAAACCGTGGAACACATCGTGAAATAATGACAACTCTGATGACAGAGAACAGGCGGCGTATTGACTGAACACAAAGGCCACGTTGACTGGCTGCACTAAGTGATCCATAAGCAGCTGTTATCATTGTCTCATTGTCTCAATATGCTGATTCCAGAGGACAGAGGAATGTGTGTGAATATGTGTCTGTGTGTGTGTGTGGGGGTGTGCAAATTCTTGTTCAGTCACACTTGTATATTTTTGCATACTTGAATGAGTATGCACATATGCACCTGTGCTTCCACCTGTGTGCATGTCTGTATTTACATATAAACATTATATATGTGTCTGTCAAAAGGGCATCAAACATGTGTCTGTGTGTGATAGCATATTGTAGCGCAAATTGTGGACAACCAGAGAATCACTTGCTCCATTCAGAGTTACTTGGCTGCGGCTCTGAGGACGGCATGATGAAGCTTGCTTGACTTCTCTGCAATGTCAGTCATGCACATTTTAAACAGCCAGGGAATAATGTTGGCTTTATGTCAGAGGAGCAGCAGCAAATGCAAATAAGATCTCAGACAAACAGGGGTCTTTACAACTTTGTCCTCAGTGAACGCTGAATTCAAACAATATTGTTTTATGCAACTTAAACTCGGGATGGTAAGATGTCTTTTAGTTCCAGCAAAGTTAGGACTAGTGCATAGCTTTGGAAACACTGGACTTTAGTCAGACAAAATATCACTTGCATTATACCTATCAGTTGCCCAAAAAGTTTGATTTAGCCTATAATCTGTTGTTTATTTATAATCTGCCAGTTGGTCTTATTATGCACTACTCGGCTAGTGAACAGTGGGTCATTAATCTACCCCTAGACAATTATGTTGTGCTGTCTTTGGTTGAACTCACTTTGCTCTGCCTCCTGCTATTATTACACTTATAAAATTGACCATGTTTTAAAAACTGTTTCCATTTTATTTTATGAAACATTGCTTCAAGCCATACTTAGCTTCCTGCTATGTAGGTCCCATTTATGCTCATTCACATATCCAGATAAAATGCAGATGCAATGTCATATGCTTTTGTTTAAACTTAGCCAGATGTGCGTCTGTTAGCCAGATCACAAATCAGGAGTAGGATTGATACCAGATATAAACAATACATTGAACTCCACTTACTGCTAAATTGCTACATATGTGATAACGTGTGATAACAGTTTGGTGGTGGAGGTGGTGGGGGCTTTCATATTTTGATTCTGCCTTCTGCAGCTGCCTTGGTGTTGATAATGTCTGTTGTAAGTCAAACAATATATATATTTTTTTACTTTGCAATTCAATTTTGTGCATGAAATGCCCAGTGTTTGACATTTATACTCATAATATTTATGTATCATATATATATATAGATAATTGATGGATATACAGTATGTATATATAATATACTGTATATACATATAGATATGATTATACATATATAAGCAGTTTAGGAGCTAAATTACACTGTTTTGGGATATGTGTATTTTGTGTACCCCAAATTTTGATATTGACACTATCCACCCTGATATTACTTCGTATTGGATCAAAACCAAAATTTGGGGTGTCGCCCATTACAACTAAAAACTCCACCCATTGAGATTGAACTCATTCAATGAGCTGATTGCTGTGTCTACACCTCTGCCTCAAAGAAATGTTTCTTTGGCTAAAACTCCAATCTGTTGAGAGCAGAATGAAGAATGAGTTCGTTCACAGACTACTTGTCTGTCTGACCCTCTGGGATTTCAACTGGAATAAAATTAGTTTACCACATGCCCTATCTAATGATGACAGGTCTCTAAGCAACACAGTCTCATCTTCTAGAGCAATGACACTGTGCTTGTGTCAACCACACAGAAGTGTGTGTGTGTGTGTGTGTGTGTGTGTGAACCTACAGTATAATGAACTGGCCTCATTTTTTCTCAAGAGGATATCTTTTGCTTTGTTTCTCCCTCACTCGTCATGCAGAATGCATCATACATAATGCAATACGCACACAAATACACACATGTAAAGAGGCACTCAAACCTAAACCCACCGACAACTGTGCCAACTGTTTGATTGCACTGCATGTGAACACACACACAGACACAAGCACACATGTGATCAGTAAAGTACATTTGCTCAGAAAGGGTTTGTGATGTGGGTAACTCAGCCCTGTGTTTTGTTGTTGGGTTAACCATGCTCACTTCCTTTTGCTCCAAAAGGGAGTGACAGGCAGTGAACACTACTGTAGTCTGATAGGTCAATACCTTTTTAGCTTCATGGAGATGTTTGGTTTGAAAGATTCAGAACGAGATTAAGTCCACATTACACAAAAAACAGACTAACAGATTAACAGACAAACTTTGACTCATTACTGTCTATTGAACCCTGTTATCAGTAGTTACCTTCTCTCTACTGAAAGACAGTGAGGCTTAGAACAACATAGAGCAATGTCCTCATACCTCATTGATGAAATAAGAAATTTGCCCTTGCCTTCCACAATGTGGAGTGTTTTCTGATTTGCTTTCATTCAGCTGTAGGAAGTTTTATGCCATCCAACACTTTATGTCATCAAGGCAGTTCATGAGACTGATTAGATTGGGGGAGATAAAGCTGTGTATCATCAGCATAACAGTGGAAGGAAATGGCGTATTTTTGAATGATTTTGCCGAGGGGAAGCATGTATATAGAGAAAAGAATGGGACCTAAGATGGAACCTTGTGAAACCCCGCAGGAGAGACAAGCTGGGGGAGAGGAAATATTGCCAATGTTGACGGAGAAGCTTCTATTTTTGAGGTTGGATGTGAACCAGTTCAAGGCAGTGCCATTAACACCAACCCCATACTGGAGATGGTCTATTAAAATGTTGTGATCCATTGTATCAAACGCTGCACTGAGGTCAAGAAGAATCAGGATGGCACAGTCACTGGCATCTATAAAGAGTAGCAGGTCATTGTACACTTTCAGCAAATCTTTCCAAGATGTTATTTTGGTGTAGGTAGGGCAGCAGTTGACTGAGAATAACCTTTTCGAGAACAAAAAGCAACAAACAGGAACAAAGCTGGGTCGTCTGGCAAAAAAGTTGAACATGGCTCAACTTTTGCTGCAATGCAACATGATGTCATCCAGCAAGGCACTGCGTTGGCCAATCAAATACATGCAAGCACATGTTCCTGCCATGCTGTGCTACTGTTTACTTTCGCTTCCCAAAACCATAAAGCAGCTAAGCCTGGCCTAGCATACTGCAAAATAAATTTGACAGTTTCTACTGCATACTACTATGAAAATCAGCATGAAGTATGTAGTACATATTGCACATCGCGTTTGTCAGTAGTATGTAGTAGGTGGTTTTGAATACAACCTCAAAATAAAGTGGTAGCTTTAGCTCTTTTTTTACAACCTAGCTGACTATCTGACTGTTCATCTTTCTTGCCCTGTCTGACCTATTATTGATGATGTCAGGAATTTGTGAGTACAACCGATTAAACCAACAAGTTCTAAGGATCACTTTGGTAGGCACTGACAACTGTTCTGTCGTCCTGCCCAAACTCAAGTTGAAATGACTGACAATAATATCACTTAAACTCTCACTACTATTGTGGTATTTGCATTCTGTAACTGCACTTGTTTTGACCCCAAGTTATGGGGCATGTATTTTAAAATGGCTTTTATAATGGTGTTATTTATTTATCTCTGGATTCTTCCTTGAATTTTATTTTACTTCATAGTTTTATTTCATTCTGTATATTGTGCAGGTTCACAACAGGTATGTGCTAGAGATCTCTACAAGTGTATTCCTCTCTTAGTAGTCAGTACCAAAAATGAATGACATGCTACAGACATCTGTGGTCTCAAATCCTGATTGTGATGAAAAATCACTGGTTCTGAGTCTAAGCAATGGGAAAGTGAGAAGCAGTAATAGAGGATGTGATGTTGGACTGGGAGGGCTGCGGAGAGTTCAATGGCCTGTCTGGCCTTCCCCTCGTCACCTCTGTTCCAACCCCAGGACCTATGGGAAATGTAGTCTCACTGAATGCAGCCTAGCTTATTTTTATTGTTCTGGGTATGTTTGTATATGCTATAATCTTACACAATCACACACGTATTTCTGTTAATACGATCTGACTATACAGTGTTTCACTGTTCATGTTTATGTGAATTAGATAACTGCTATACTTTCTGATAAAACTCCCATATCCCAAGATGCTTGCGTTTCTTGCGCAGGCTCAGTGAATGCGAACGAGGAGACGAGTAAGTGGAAAATGAGCGGAGGGAGGATTTTATCAGGGGGTGCAATTAGACAATACCACCATGAATTGTGTTTTGTTTTTATGAAAGTCGCATTTTAGTCTTTTTTTGAACGTGGGCCAACCAGCTCTGGATGAAATTCGGTGATATTGGAGGATTTACAAGGCGAAACGGTTTTGTTTGCGTCGGAGCCAGAGACACAACGATAACCGTTAGTTTTTTTCCGCAGCCAGAATGCCGCGGGATAACAAATCTCTTCTTATCCAGAAAATAGCAAAGCAAGCCTATATCACCTTTAAAGGCTTTAAGTCTTCGGCCAACGGGGATAATAAGGTCGTTGCGGACAAACAGAGTGAACTAATCACCTTAGTGACCGCGGTCAGGGCTGCCGACCTGAAAATTGCTCCGCGGAAAACCAAACAGAGCTCCGAGGAAGCGGGGCTCCAGAGCCCCCCGGTCACGTACATGCACATCTGCGAGACGGAGGTCTTCAGTATGGGGGTGTTCCTGCTGAGGACCGGCGCCTCCATACCGCTGCACGACCACCCGGGCATGAACGGGATGCTGAAGGTCTTTACACCTCATGTCTACATGTTATGGCCTTTTGTAGTGCGAGCCGCTCTGTGTTCTGCCTCTTTCATGTCACTTTTTACGCTAACGTTAGCTATAGCCAGCTTGGAAAACGCATAGAAGCCTAACGTTATGTCTCAGTACTGGTTTGAGACTCAAAGTTCATAAAACACTTGGTTCACACTTCTTTCAGTTATTGTGCTCACATTGTGCATATTCCTGAATAAGTTGTGTGTTATCAATTTACCACTAACTAATGCTAATAAAGTATTATTCCATTATAGATTCATGGATTGACTTTAGGCTGCCAACTTCACCCCTGGTCATGCAGGGACTATGGATGAAACTAGCCTCCTGGCTAACTCTGGCATATTTACAGTAAGCTTTATTAATGTGCACTGTCCCTGAGAGATAAACGGATTAATATTAATTATAGGGACACATGTTGCACTGGACGTAATGAGAACTTGGATGACAAGGTCCATACATGCATCATTTTATAAACTTCCTAGAATAGTCTAATTGTAAAGAATGTTGGTGTATGAACCTGTCCACTTAAAGTTAAGTGATGTGTAATTACAGCTGCATTTTACGGTACCCACAGAACAATCAGTTCCACACAGTTGAGGTACTGGAATCAGTCCAGTACATTTTACAATCCTTCATAGTGTGTGCATTAAGGTTCAGTAATGGGAATTTTGGCGTGCGTGCTTGTGTTCATGTCCTGAAGAATATCATATATCATTTTATTATAAGTAGATGAACGTTTCACCTGCAGTGGTTTGGTTCAGGAACATATGGTTCTGTATGGTAGTCATTGTAAGTCATGCCATGGTAACCTCTGTATTGGTGTTGGCAGTAACCGTTTCTTGCCTCTTGTTCAGGTTCTCTATGGGAAGGTGAGCGTCTGCTGTTTTGACAAGCTGGAGGATCACCTGAGTGTCAGCAGCGTCCTGCCTCATTTCGAGCCTCCGTTAGCCCCGTTCCAGACGGCCTCCCTGCAGCGCTCCGTGCTACGCTCAGTGGCTGAGTACTCAGAGAACAGTGGGCCATGCCTCCTCACTCCTGTACAGGATAACCTCCACCAGATCGATGCAGTGGAGGGGCCGGCTGCATTCCTGGATATCCTGGCCCCTCCATATAATCCAGATGACGGGCGGGACTGTCACTATTACAAAGTCCTGCACACTGTGGCAGAGGGGGAAACAGATGGGAAGAACAACGAGGAGCAGCAGGGAGAGGAGAAGAAGAAGGCACAGGAGACATGGCTTCTAGAAATCCCTCAGCCAGAGGACTTCTGGTGTGGAGGGGAACCCTACCCAGGCCCTGCAGTCTCTATCTGAATGAAACCTCTGACCAGAGGAACTATACACTGCAGTGTAGGACAGTGGTAATGTAGAGATAACCAACCATCCATCCATCCACAGGGGGGAAATTTGGTTTTCTCCGTTCCAGAGCGAGGTCAGACATGAGGGTCATTATTACCTGGAACTCAAAGGGAATGAGTGCCTTGCTCAAGGACACTACAGCACAGGGGCTTAAACTCTGACACCCTACACAGCCTTCCACAAACTGTCATTAACCTTGTCAGCACTGAGATAAGAGTTGACCCAAGGAAGTCATATTCCTAATATGGTATTTTTCTTCGGCCTGTTATGTTGCCTTGTACACGCCTGAATGTCATCAGCCACACGTTGTGTGTTCCGTGATTACACGAGTGTTTTCCACTCTGTGTTTACACGAGTGTTTTTCACTGCTGCAGAGGACTTCCACATTGTGACGTGTCTTAATGCCAAAGCATGTAACTCAAGCTGTACCTGCCCTATATGTGAATATTGAATGTATACTTATTAAGAGTGCCATTTCTATTGTACACACTCATTTCTTCTTCCAGTGCACACACTACATTATATATACTTTGTTTTTATTTGCTGTGTTTAATTTATTCCAGATAACATGGTTCCTGCACAGGTCTGGTCAGTTAAAGGAAGAAACGGATGTTCAGCTATTTCTACACATTCTATGATGTCATATATGATGCATTAGGGGTGGGCGATATGGCCCAAATCTTCTATCATGGTATATGTAATGTTATATCACGGTAACAGTATATATCACCATACAGTAATTGTTCTGTAAATGTAATTAAGAAATGGTTTAAAATAACCATAGCGTACCTCATGCTCTGTATTTACAATGTCACTCTCCTCCTCCATGTTTTCTTGTCACTCTTTGCTTCTGCGGCAGTTGGCAAACCAGCTTAGAGGCTCATTACCGCAATCCAACTGTCGCTCTCACATCACACGTGAACGCCGTAAGCAGTCCTGCTGGCCAAGTCACGTTACCTTGTGAGGCAGCTGGATCTACAAGATCACGTGAGAATCCAGCCCTGATTTGCTACATAGCCTGCCTCGAATATACAGCAGAGACACTGAGGGATAGCTCCCACAGTGGAAATAGTATAGCCAGATCTCTACCAGTGGACACATTTCTACCGTTGCACAGTGTGAGGAAGTTGTAGCTTCCCTGCTGTTTCTATGCTGGATTCACTCATGAGTAGCAACCCACTGCAGGTGATTGATAAGAACCACGCAGATGTCTTCAGTTCCAATCGGTTTATTTTATTTGTTTATTTCACTGTCACAGCCACATTCCTGAACAGCTGGATGGTTAATCCGTGGTTCTGTATGAATGTAACATAATACACAGAAGAAACATGTAAATAACATAACTAGCAAATACAGATTACAGTGCAAACTGCCCCACAGCAAGGAAATGGCAGGACAGTGCATCAACAGGCATCTGTGAAGCTTAAACAGCCTGTACTGTCACATCACCCAACCCTATGATGCATCATATTAAAGACTGACCCGAGTCTTTGAAGCCAGCCCAGAAAGTGTTGTCTATAAGAAGTATTACATTTTGAAATGGAAGCTTTAACATGTTCATGGTATAAAGCCAACACACTTCCACCTTCTTCACTACCTTTTACTCTATCATTCCAGTCTGTATGATACATTAGTTGAGTTTGTCTTGATGCTCAGGCTCCACGCAGGTCTCTGTGCCACTTTGACAATGATTCTGTAACTGTGATGTTGAATGTATGTGGAACAATAAAATAGATGCAAATAATCATGGAACAGCTCATGTTTTCAATTCTTCTCCTAAGTTTATCCACTCCTTATGAAATGAAGTATCTTAGAAGTGTCACACTGATGTAATTAATGACATTAATGATAGCCCTGTTGCATTTTTGTTTCAGTAAGCCATGAAGTGAGCCAGCATGCATAATATCAGTGCTTTGGAACTGGCACACCTAAATGGAATGCAGCCACCATGAATTCATGTCATTAATCACACCTGTGCTTGGAACACCTGCTATGGAACAACATTTCTGCTGTGGGATGGTCTAGAGAAAAGCCTATTCTGACTAAAACTGTGACGTACAGACTACTTATGTATAGGGAAGCATTTCTTTCCCTAATCATGATCACATTTGTTTAGGTCTTTGTGTTTTGGTTGATTTTGATTTGAACCCTTTTGCACATTGATACAGCTTTTTTTCACTGAGCTCCGTAGGTCAAGACAAATCCAAAAAATATAATCTTCCCAGTTTCAGCCAATGTCATTATTATTTTGACCTCTATGAAGTTGATCTGATCAATAAACCTACGTGGTACAGACCCCTGGAGACCCCACAGCATCTACACATTCATTCTACAAAAGTGACATCACCTACTAGATGGTTTTAGTTTTCTACTGTCATTCTACTATCACAAGTTATGGATGACATGTTGAGGCAAATATCTGAGCGTAGACCTCACTGTTACCCACCATGCAGCTTTCATGGGAAATATCATTGAAGACAGTGCTAATATTCATGTCTGCATGTTCACACATGCACATGCTTTAGAGGCTGACATTGACTGTCACTTGGCTACACTAAGGCACAGCAGATACAGTGACCCTGTCAGTCAGGCCAGTGACTGTGGCTCATATTAAATGCAATTATCCTCAATTTCCAGTGCAAAGTCTATCAGGCCAGTATATCAGTACGGGGAGTACTTATGGTGCAGCTTGAACAAGAAAAGCCATTTGTTGGCAGCCGCTAGTAGAGATGTCAGGTATGTGTGTCTGCTCTGAATGTAACAGTCACTAAAGACGGGTTATATTCATTAGGAAATGTTCCATGATTTTCAATCAGGCAGGTGCAACACCAAAATGACAAGATAATAAGATAAGTGCAGGCGCAGTAGTGCACACTACTTGTAATAATATAAAATATGTCTTCATAGGAGACATGGACAAATACTGTAAACACTTTTTTTAAAAAAGGAAAATGTCCTTATATCTGCTTACTGTCAGTGTTTGTTTACTGCTTGTTAATGCTAAATAGGGAGGGTTAAATAAAGTGTTACCAGACTGCCAGTGAGGAGAGGGGGGAATGAACAACAGTGACGTCCTTTGTCCAGCTCATGATGACTCTCTACAGTATTGCTAATTTGTTCTTGCGGTCAATTCGGCGTCAGAAGAATAAAGATGTTACAGATGTTACTGCAGGCTTCATGTAGGAAAAGTCTGACAATCTGAGAAATGGGCTTGTTTGCCATCTTCCCCAGAATCAAGAAACAAGAAGATTAAAAACCCTCTAATCTGTGTATGTCCAGTACAGGTACAGGTCTGAGACAAGCCAAAAGAGCTACCAAACAATGCTATGTTTATTAAAATGCTACATTTTGGTCATAGATCTTCAGCTGGCATCAAACTCACAATATGAAACAATGACACATTTGAGCCATAAGCAACAGCAACACAATTACACCACCAATAATTTATTAAAAAATCACCTTAAAATGTGACAAACAACATATCTAAAAAAAAATCCATTAAATACAACATAAAAATGAAAATAGAAAAAACTAGACAAGCAATGCAAACAAGTGATTTTTATCAGAAATTGTCTTTTTGAGGGATTTAATTTTTATAGCTATGGAACACAATGCTTACAACATGTATATTGTTTGTCTCATCTTTTTCATCAATTATTGATGATGCTCCTGTGGCTCTGTAAATATGCTGTTGCTTCATATTATGAGTTTAATGCCTGACAATGGTCTATGACCAAAATGCTGCGTTTCTAATCAATTTAGTGCTGAAAGTGTGCAGCAATTATTTCTTTTGCATGATTGCTTTTTTTTATGCATCTGTGTAGCAGGTATGCATTAGAAAACTGTTGAAACAAAACTAGTTATAGATTTATATAAGCTATAAGCTCTATCTATATAAACAATAAAATATATATAGATAAACTTTATATAGATAAACTGTTATGTTTCAAATAAGTGTGTTGTAAAAATGTGGGATATACAGTATACGTATATCTATTAATAAATGACCTTATATTGAAACCCAGATCAGACAACCATAACATACTACAAACAGGCTGTTACTTCTTTCTTACCGTTTATCCTGGTTGGTTTTGAGTCTTGGGATCATTCACAGCTCACTGAATGACCACATATGATAACTCAGTCATACAAACCTAGAAGCTGGGAGAAACCTTTTTTGTTAAACAACCTCACTACACTTTCATGATTCTGCTGCATACAGTGTTTAGTGCCAGTGATAGATACATTCTGCTCTGCTTGACTGCTGATAGTTGAACATAAAAAAACAAACTACATCATATTATTCATAGCAGCAATACCTTCAGTGACTTCAAAATGCAGTTTAGCCCATAGAATCGTCAAACCTGTAGGATGATAGCAGGGAGTCCTGTGTACAAAGTAATATTATTCATCCATACCAAGCCTACTAGATTACTAACCCAGTGTTAGTCCAGTCTGACAGAGGAGACACAATGACAGCGTGGAGAGGTGGAATAAATTAACAGCAGAATGAGAGGAGTTTTCACAGTTTCAAAGTCATCATAAATATATCAGTGAAATGTCATCATACTATCACGTACCTGCATATTCAGTGACCCAACAGGCCTTTCCTTTGACACAGATTCCCTGTCAATACTGTACAGGAGAGATGGCTCATTAAAGAGACTAAAATCAGATCTGGTTTTTCTCTCTTTTTTCCTCCAGACAACTAAGTTATGGTTTTCAGGTGGTCCATAAAATGAAGAAGCTGTTGCTTTGTTCACATAAAATTCATCTTTCTTATGCATTTGTAATCAGTATATACTCTTGAACTTGGTTCCATTGTGTAATGAACTCTTGAGGTACTAAGGTAAAGCTCCATATCTCTATCATATCTATCAGCATATCATGGTGTTTATTGATAGACAGATTTTTAATAACTGGAAAGGAAACAGGTGACCACAGCTGCCCACTCCTGAGAGGTGTTCAGGTGTGACGAATCACGACACATGATACTGACAGAGACAACATCAAAACACATGTCAGCTGCTGAAAGTTTGGAACGATGAACAGGTTGTTTCTGTTGAATTTCAAGAAGCAAGTTAAAAGACATCTACACAATGCACAATGTCTATAAACACTGAATTTGTGTCCGTGTTCTGGGAATTTGTGGGTTTTAGCAGGAGCTTACATTCTACAGTTAAAAATGTATACATAATGCGTCTTTAATGGGCTCATTCCAGATTTTTAGGCCCCCTGTATATTATACGTTTAAGCCAACAAATAAATAGATAAATAACAAGTAAATGAATTAATGAATCTGAAATCCTTGCAATGACCCTACCTGAATGCTATGGGCAATGATACATCTGTATTCTTATATCTTACAAAGTATATCTTCTCTCTTTTTATCTTCTAAAACTTGAGTGTGTTTAGAAATTTAGATTGTATTTGAAATGGTTGGAAATGTAGACTGGATCATCTTGACTCTTTTGACTGAGGTCAAAATGTGGTTCCTTTCACTGATTTGGCTTAATAAATAGTTAAGACTGACTATTTCTGCCACCTTGTCACCTGTCACCAGACTGTTGTGCGTACCAGATCACAGCCTGTTTATAACCTGATGTGATACCTAAATAAAAAGTGAGTGGGTGAAAACTCTGAGTCAGAGATGCCATGGGTGCAAGGTGGGATTTACCCAATAAAATTTCCAACATCAACAGCTTTACAAATCTTTTTATAAATGCAGATAAAAGAATAGAATCAGCCCAGCGACGTTTGGCTTCCGTGAACGCATCTCGGTGTTGTGCTTTAGCTCGGAGTAATAAACCAAACGGATACCGGCTGTATTTAACACCCCCATCCATTTAATACGTCTCAAAACACACATCACAACAAAAATGTCAAGTAGTTATGAGTTCAACATATTTAGACTCCAACATTGTTTTACACGTGAACCACAGCTGCTTAACACTTGAAGTTACACGAGACGAAATGTGTACAAAAATAGAATGTCTTCCAACTTTACATATTAAAGGACAAATGTACATTGCATTAGGAGCGTCCTTGAATCAGTCAGTGTACAAAAAGACACGCAGCAAGGCACAAAAGGGGAAATATAGTTATCAACAAACATGTTAGAATGAACACTTTGTCAATTCAATAACTTAAAACGGTGTTTTTCTTCCAAACGTTATTGCAGTTATTTCACGTTTAAACGCGCAGCCTGTTGCGCGCTCAATGTGTGTTGGCGATATTAAACAATCCCCTTTATATTACAACCGCATGTATATTCTTATGAATTCATGGCTGTATTTACTATTATGTTCAGTAGACTATGCAGGCAAAGTGCATTCGTGTCAGTCTGTCTGTCAGTTCTGGAGCAGAAACGGGCGGCATAACTGCACACACGCTCTTTTTCCTTCCCATTCTGGTCAGCAGTTTCAGAATCATTATTTCATAGTTCTTTTATTTTAAGGGGTTAGTGTGCGTTACGCTGCCATGATGACAACAAAGTTTTCCTGGGAAAACTAGGAACAAATCCCGTTGGTTGCGCTGATGCCGCCTGCCTGCCGCTCCACCGCGGAGCTACTTGACGAGGAGGAGGACGAGACAGTGGAGGACTTCCTCTCCTTTTGCCTCAGGTGGATTTTAGTGTGTCTCTTTCTCTCGTCGCTCCGGGCGAACTTGCGGCCGCAGAAGTCGCACGCGAACGGCTTCTCTCCAGTGTGCGTGCGGATGTGTGTGGTGAGGTGGTCGCTGCGGCTGAAGTTGCGCATACAGATTCGGCACTGGAAGGGCTTGTGTCCAGTGTGGATCCGGATGTGTCTGGTCAATTCGTCGGAGCGGGAGAACCGCCGGTCGCAGCCCTCCGCCGGACAGGGGTACGGCCGCTCGTGGATAGGGGTCTTGCTGGGTCTGTTCGGGTACTTTCTGGGCCGCAGGATTGGCCTCAGGGGCAGGTTCTGTGGGCTGTAGGCAGAGGGGAGCCTCGGCGGCCCTACCTCGGATCCGCCACCACCCGGACCCCCCAGCGTAAAGTTCCTGATAGTGTTCAGCGGAGTCAGGGGTGGAGGGACACGGAATGTATCGAGCGGACATGGACCGAACGGTTTCCGATCTTGGATACCTGCCGCGTGCATGTCCCGCTGGCAAGTCGGTTGGAAGAAGCCCGAGTAGTCGGGGATGATGGGGAAGAGCCCGGGCGCGTCTGAGCTGCCGGGCTGCTTGGGCGAGGAGTAGGAGGGGGGCGGGTAAGACGCGATGGGGCAGGTAGAGGTGGACAAAAACGCCGAGGGGTCCTGGTACACCTCCCCGCAGCCAGAAGAGGAGTAAGGAGGCGGAGGGGAGTACAGGTGGTGGTGGTGGTGGTCCATCTCTGCGTGGTTCTGAGCCGCCATGGTGCAACTCAAATTTCCGCTGGAGAAGTGATTGGGAGATCCTGAGGAAGCCGGGGAGGAGGACGCTGAAGAGGAGGGAGGAGGTGGCGGCTGGGCCACGTTGAAGATGCCCGAGACGATGTTGATCACTCCCTCGGGGTTCCAGTTACTTGGATACTGGGAGTCGATGGAGAACTTTCCCATGTAGGTGAAGGTCTGGTTGCGGTGGGATGCGGGCTGAGAGAAGCCGCCGGAGTAGGAGGAGAGGTCCAGAGAGCGCTTCTCTACGCTCATGTCTGCGCTCATCAAGCCATCTGCGGACAAAACCAATCAGATCATTAGTGAAGCAACACACACATGTTAATTAACTTGTTCACACTAGACGGGAAAGCGGGCTTTAAGAGAGAGAAAGCTGCTGAGTCTCTGTGCCATTACGCACGGACTCTGGTCTGTTATTACATGAACATAAGAAACATGTTAACTCACTTTTTTTTACTATGACAGTCAAAGGCAAAACCGTTAGTCTTCTTACTCTTTTCTGAAGCAGTTTGTAAGAGAACTTGGAGTTTAAAAGTCAGGATATATACAACTTTTCATTGATGAATAAGCCATACAATCCAAACCAGTAGTGTGTCATCATCTTACCGGCTGCCACATTAATCTGGTCATAATGCGCTCCTAAATCGGTGTTGGGGAAGATGGCCACAGAGGTCGGCAAGCCGGTGGCGATGTCATCGACCGAGTACACGCTCTCGGCTGCGGGATGCACGAACCCCCCGAGATTCACCGGCACTTTATCCAAAGTTTTAGCCGTCATTGTGGAGAAAACAACTCTCTCGCTCTCTCGTGTCTTTCAGTTCTTTTCCTCAAAGTTTTGAACAAATAACAGTGTGGAACCCAGCCGAGCGTGGGTCACCACTGCATGTCTTTGTCTGTCACCGGGTGTGAGAGGATGAGCTCCGTGTGTCTGCTGCGGTTCATGCGCTCTGGTGTTAAAGTTAACTCCGTGTCAAGTAACTCTTATTGGGAACTGGGGCCCAGGCACTAGTACGTATATATGGGGAACCTTTTGAATGCGCCCGCTACGTCATTACCCAAATATGGATTGGGAGGGGTGATGAGCGCAGAGCGGAGAGGCGCTGCCGATGCTGATTGGCTGGGAGGCTCCGTGACGATTACAAAGGGAATCACTTGTCAATGGAGAACCCGCTGCGCCAGGAGAGATAAATCTGCTTTTTTCCACTCGCTGCTAAACTGAGATACACGGCCATAGAACAACACACCAGCAACATATTCCTCATGGAGCATGCACATCTCTGCTTTCTTCAAGTTTCTTTGAAATACAATTTATTCTTCATTTTTATATTCTCGTGTATCTCCTATCTAATCGCGCTCTGATATCAAAAGAGGAATTCCGGTTGAGCTTCTTAACCCATAAAAGGTTGAATCCGGTAAGGAGGGGAACATCCCCCATACTCCATATTTGGTTGGAACATGATCATCGGAAAGTGACGAGTTTTACCGAGCTGAGCGAGAGAGAAAGACGCTCTGGCATAACCACAATCAAATGAGACGGACAGGAGCGGAATTTACTCCTCTGGGTGCGATAGGCTGCATGGGCTCGGAAACTTGTGTCAGTCTGATTTGACTATGCTCTAGGAAAGAACAGATTTACCGAGGAGTTAAATATAGCCATTTAGAGATATTTACAGCCAGCGAAAGGAAAGCAATATTTATAGAGGCGGGGGTGGTGGGCCACGTGAAATAAACACACAGAAAACATGAAAATAAATTCTAAAGGTGAGAGGTCCGCATAAATAAGAACATATCAAATTCCTTTCTATTTTCTCTAACTTTAAAATGTATCCTCCATAAGCATGGTGCAGTTTGATAATCACATAACATGTCAAGAATGGGAAATGTGGAGTAGGCTATGTGTATTTTTACATGCTGCTGTGGCTAATATAACCTTGTGTTCCTGTAAATATTATAACAAAAAATAAAAAATAATTATTTAAAAAAATAAATAATATAATGAATGTGTTAAGATTTGTTTATTAGGGTGCATGTTGTCGGTCTACAACATTTGGGCAAAACTGCTTCTCAGTTAGGGCAGCCAGGATGTGGAACTCTCTTTATCAGAGTGCAGCACTTGGAAACATTTTACATTTAGTTTGAGAACATGGTTGAAGGATAGTCAGTAGTGCTAAATAAACAATCAAATAAAAAAAAAAGAGTCCCAAGAGAATTGTGTGCCCTCCTGTGGCCTCCTTAGGAATTGTGCCCCCCTCCTCTCTCTCTCTCTCTCTCTCTCTCTCTCTCTCTCTCTCTCTCACACACACACACACACACACACACACACACACACACACACACACACACACACACACACACACACACACACACACACACACACACAGGTCATGGATTCCTTCTGCTCTGTTAGATTTTGAAAAGTCCCTCCGTGGGTGGAGAAAGTTGACAGAAAATACTGGGCACCTTGAATGGAATATAGTTTCCATTTTGTGTGTTTGTGTGTGTTGCAGAACCACAACACACAATCACCACTGTCATGATGTAATCTAAATAGATTTTGACTTTTGAAAAGTCAAATATTAATTGATAATGTCAGATAAACCTTTTACTGACCCTGCTGCTACTGACTATAATACTGCAAACTATTTTGCAATGCATAACATTTGAGCTTTCTAGACATCAGAGGGTGGATGGCTAAAAACATCCTAACAAGATCAATGGTCCAGATCATAATGCTAAAGCTGGTTGACAAACACTAAATTAGCCAAATATTGGACACCAGAAGACAGAGCAGATTGGATAGACAGTGAGGTAAAGTAATGCTCACCATTATCTCAGCAGTAAGGTAACACAACAAATCCCATTCTTGTTAATTTAACCTAATGTATAACTGTCACACTATGTGCAGAGATATACTTCATTGAAGCACAATCCTGCTATCTGGTTTTTTTGACTGGTTTAGTTGGAAAAATTATGATTATCTCAAATATGTAAGACCATATACAGACAGGAGCTGACATACTGGAGAAGGAGGCCTACATTTCAAATGTAGTCAGTGATCATCATCTAAGTATAGTCTCCAAACCTGAGTGAGTTATGGCCCCATGAATCCAGATGTCTTTGAATTACAGTAAAAAAGACATTTTCACTACTGCAACCTGCTTTATTGTTTTGTTTTGATATGGTATAGTGTTTATTTAGTTCTTTCATTTTTCTCATTTTAGCTTTTAGACTTTTTCATTTTGTGTTTTACCCTGCACCTCTTCTGTTTTAGATTTGTGTGCAGGACTTACTACACTTACTACTGCTGGGTCACTGTTTGGAACTACTGCGTACTATCACCTTCACCATCACTGCTACTACTGCTCGTGTTTCATACTTTTCTACTGCTACTACAAATAATAATAAAAATCATGAAAGTGAAAGAAGGGCACTGATCAGTTCTGCTTTTCAATCTTGTAGTTACGTGTCTTTACATCTAACCTAAGGCGTAACTAATGAGACAACTGTTTAAATAGCTTCAGACTGTCACATTCACATGCACATCCTTCACATTAATCAATGCACTAGTCAATAAACCCTGTCAATAACAGCTCTGTTCATTTGACACATGCCCCGGTGTGTGTCTTGGTTAAGGTTAGAGAAAGATCATTGTTACGGATTAAAAAAAAAGCTTTTGGATGACAAGACATGAACTCTGGTCTCCCGCATAAAAGTCAGCACTGCTACATGCCCATCCACCACCTTGACCTTTGCACTGTTAAGGTGCCAGTATACTTCATCATAAGTGCTTGTCGGATGGTTGACCAGCTTCGGAAACCTCCTCCCCCCACACCATTCCAGCTTCGGATTAGGGCCGTGCCCGATCATTTCTGTAACTTTATGAAACCAATGATCGGCCATTCACACTCACTTCATGCAGTGATTGGTCAGCTGTGTAGAGGTGTGAAAGGAGCCAGGGTTTGAACTTTCAAAACTTTCAGACTTTCCGCCACTTTGGAACCTGGCTGCAGGGATTTGCTCCCATTCAGCCACAAAAGCATTAGTGAGCAACTAATGCTTCCAACACCAACACTGATGTTGGGTGATAATGTGGCTCACAGTCGGCGTTCCAATTCATCCCAAAGGTGTTGGATGGGGTTGAGGTCAAGGTTTCGCAGGCCAGTCAAGTTCTTCCACATCAAACTGGGAAAACCATTTTGAAATATGATCTTTATGGACCTGACTTTGTGCACAGGGTTACTGTCATGTTGAAATAGCGAAAGGCCTTCCCCAAACTGTTGACACAAAGTTGGAAGAACACCATTGTCTAAAATACCATTGCATGCATTAAGATTTCACCAGACCACCTAGACCAAACCAGTAAGAACAGCCCCAGAACAAAAGTACACAAAAATATGTGGACAGGGGTAGCCACATTTTGGCCATATAGTTGGAAATGATTTAGTGATCTTTACATACCGTGCTGTGAGTGTTAAGACTAAGAGTCTACAGCCATGCTAGCAAGTCTATGATGCTTCACTTAGTGCTTTGAGCTAAATGTTAAAGTCAGTATGCTAACCATAGATATAAAACTGTTATGTCTATGATGCTAACATGCTTGCAATGGCAATGCTAACATGCCGATGTTTAGCAGGTACAATGTTAAAGTGTTGACCGGGCCACACCGCCGACCTGAGCAGCGCGTGTGGAACCTCATGCTTTTCATTTTGGCACCCATGTTGACAGGTTAGAACAGCCACACAGCCAGCGTGAAGAAAAAGTACGGTCGCTGGTATATATATTAACTGTACATATATTAAAGCCATGGAGGGTGGGAGTGGATGAACCCGGTTAAAGAGTAAACGCCCGTACAGGACGTTGTAACAAGTAAAGCGACGAGCAACGAGGCATTGGTTTTTTCATTTCATTGGTTAATACTACAGCTGGCATTCTATTGGTTGGGGAATTTTGACAGGGCTGTTGCACAAAAAATCAGAGAGCAGATGTTTCACAAGCACACAGAAGCAGCCTGAATGCAAGGAGAAGGGCTGAAGCTGGAGTGCAGGAAATCTGTGCAAGCAGCAATATATCTGAGTGCAAGCATACAGTTTGAGCAGAAGCAGAACAAATCCAAGCACAAGCAGGGGCTGTTTGAGTGTGAGAGCAGGATTTTTCAGAGTATTACAAAATCTGAACATGAAATCAATAAATCATGCTCTCAAATTGAAAGCTCTTGATTAAAAATAGGAAAAAAGCCACATAGAGGTGTGGCCTCGTGGCTACATAGTGTGTGGATCAGGAGACATGGGGCAGACTGAGTGACACTGATTAGAGTCTTTTTTTATATAAATTTCATTCAGTTCAGTTCATTCATTCAGTCTGAACAGTCTGAGCCTGTCAGCAGCAAAAACAAGCACTTTTAGTGGATGTACTTTTCACATTGCAGCCATTGCAGCCCGTTCGTGGATGTCTTTTGATGTACCGGACCAATTCCAAAACTAATGGTACTATTAGTCATTTCGACCACAAAATTTGTAAAAATAGGGCCCAGGTTAAAAAATACCAGAATTTCCCGTTAATACCAGCATTGATGTGCTTCATCACAGTACAGTCATATAATTTAGTTCACAGCTCAAAAAACACATTTAGTGTTTAGTGTGCAGTACCTCTTTAAGCATGTTCACCACCTTAGTTTAGCCTGTTAGCATGCTAACATTAGCTAATTAGCAAAAAATACATAGTATAGCTGAGGCTGATGGTTATGTTTTGCAGGTATTTGGTCATAAACCAAAGTTTTGGACACATTAAAATGTTAACCTGATGGTGGCGCTAGATGAACATTCAGTATCACCAATGTTATTACAGTTCATCCTGAGGGATGAAGCAAATTTCAAAAATCCATCCCACAGTTGGTACGAGATTTCACTCAAAGCCACAAATGTCAACCTGATGGTGGTGCAAGAGGAAAAGTCAGGATCACCAAAGTCATCAGGGAAACATCATGTGGGAGTCATGCATGACTGAACAAAAAATTGTGCCAATGCATCCAGTAGATATTTCACTGGATAAATGGAGCTAGATGAAAAGTCAGAGGATCTCCAAAGTCATTAAGATTCATCCGCTGGGTACCATGGATATCTGTACCCAACTTCATAGCAATCTATCCAATAGATGTTGAGATATTTCAGTCTGGACCAAAGTGGTGGACTGAGCGATCAACATTGCTATTCCTCGAGCCACACTAGAAATAACTATTTATGAATATTAAGATAAACAAGTCTGTCTTCTCCTGATTACTTCTTAAAAACTGATGTGAGTGTGATAATTATCTAGCCTATAATTAGCAGACACAAGACAGTTATGTCATTGTGTACTTTTGACATCAACACGTAACAGTTATTGTAACCTACTGCAGCAGCCACCCAGGGAAAATCCCTGTACTGTCCCTGATAGTGTGCCGTGGTTGTCAGTGGTTGATCATGATAAACAGAAGGCACTAATATACTCTTATAATATTACTATAGAGACTGACGTCAACAGTTAGTTTACAATATATAGTAGTGACCCTAGATTAGATAAAAGATACTTCTTCTTATCTTTAGACCTACTGATTTTAGACCACATTATAAGCTCTTCTATTTTTATCTAATGATCACCAGAAGACAGTTTGGGTCATGTTTAATTCACAAAATCAATATTTTGTAATCTCAAGAAACAAAGCCGTGGTCACAAAGTGACACCTGCACCATTATTAAATTATCAGGACATACTGTACCTTTACATTATGGCCTATATGAAGCTTAGCAAAAGTTCAGTCAGGAAGACTGTCTTCATTCTACTCATTTATTTTCTCTCTCTCTCTCTCTCTCAATTTCAATTCAATTCAATTTCAATTCAAATACCTTTATTGGCATGAATGTAACAGTGACAATATTGCCAAAGCGTCAAATAATAATGAGATTAGAATAATAATAAGAATAATAAAATAAAAAATAAATAAATAAACAGGTTTCATAAAAATAAAAATAAAAATTTAGAAAATAACAAAAAACCTTAAATACACATATGTGAGACTGTGGAAGTGTGTGCTGAAGTTTGGTGTGTGCGTTGGTGTAGGTATGTGTGTGCGTGTTGATGTTGTTATCTCTTTTCCTTTTCCCGCTTCCAACTCAATGACTCGCTGACTGAGGTCTTTCAGTTATCATCACATCCAGCGCCCAGGGGTCCTACCACTGAGCTCACCAGAAGTCCTGCTCCACACCTCATCCATTCAGATCTTCAGCATTGCTATTCACCCCTTCATCAGCACTGCCACCACCAGTGTCTAGACTTCATTGGGGGATATTCCTGCAGAGCTCATGGCATCACTACCCCCTTAAAATAATGACGTCACGATGGGGTCTAATGTCCAATGACTCTTCACATATTTCTTCAACTTCCCATTGTGCACAATGTCAAATAAATGAATTGAATTACTCTTTAAGCCTCTTTTTCAATGAAGTCCCTCTTCATGGAACCGGCCATCAGTACAGGACAGAATCTATGCTGCATTCCAGTGATTTTAGAAAGTTGCAAGTAAAAATACAATAGAACAGTTCTTTGGTCTGGAATTTGAAGTTGTGGACCCAGTGAAGATATACAGTACCTTTCTGTTAATATAGCATCATGGCTAATAGAAGCGAGTTCACTCAGGTTATACCACTGCCATGAGTTTAATATGAGAGAATATACAATTATTTCCTTGTCTGTTTAATTGTCACAGACATGGAGAAAAAACCCACACTGGATTCAGTTTGCTTTTGTAGCCCACATACTTTCTCTGTGTGGGAGTGCAGCAACTGGGGTGTGTGCATGCAAATGTGTGTGTGTTTATGTGTGTGAGTGGGGTGGAGAGAGATGATGAGTGTGCAACTGTCAAAGTGAGAAAGCTAATTTGGTTTAAATTTAAATCTGACCCATCTTCAAGTGACAGATCAACAAACACCAGTGGCTGCCCCCATATATGCACTGTTGACTTTCAATGCCCATATATCGAGCACTGAAAGGCTTATTAAGGACTTTCAATGCCCCACATATAAAGTCATCTTAAATATCAGACATCAGTCAGTATGATGGAGCTTCATCCCAAACCACCACTCCACAAAACAGCCTGAACAATTCACATTCGATTTCAAGTGGAGTATCCATCGCTTTGTTAAATATTTTTCTTCATCAACATAATGCATTAGTGCACTTTAAGTACATTTCTTCATTTAAGGCAGAAACTTGTTCTAAAGATTCACTATTGGATAGGTAGATATCAGCAAGCCTGAATGCTCCAAGCCTTATGGCCCCCAAGCCTAAATAAATAAACCTAAATTTACTTTTTCAACCATTTTTTTAACATTATGTACACAGAAATCTAATGTTATATCAATATTACTTAGCTTTGCATTGAGCACAGGAATGGGAATCAGTCATAAGATGTGACTAATAAAATGGAAACATCTTGAGATGTTGTTACTATTTTTTTGCAATTTGACAGCTTACTTTCATTGTGGAAACCTCAAGTCTAGCACCCTGTCTTCACAGAGTGCAGAAAAACATCCAGTGTAAACAGGGTATAAAGTCTATACTTGCAAATGGCAACAACAGGAAAGATTGTGGTTATGGCAAATAAACTTTGACTAAGGTATTCATTATTGTTATTATAATTATTAACTGATGCTGCATTCACATGGAATCAGGCAGACGGCAAACCGGATATCATGTTAGTGGATGAGAGCAGGCCAGTGAGAATACTGGCAACAGTAGCTGTAGATGGCATTGACATCCAAAGTTAAAGTATTTTAACTTTTTGCCGTTCTCCGTGATGGAATTTACAACCGGATGTTTTGTAGCTCCTTCATAAAGGAGAAAACATGGGCAATCTGGACAACGACACAACATAAACAAGGGATAAACCAAGTGCAGTTCTCCTTTCACTATCCATGTTGGAAATGAATGAATGACCTCACGTTTTGGAGGGAATTTAACATTAGTTTTAAGTTTGCAATAGAATATTAAGAGAAAACTGCAGTTTATAGCTACATGCATTCCTAGAAAAATTACATAATAGGCACGAAATAACTATTTAATATATTTGATTCCATTCATTGTAAATCACCATAGCAACATATCATCATGCGTGTTTCGTTTTGTTTGTTTTCCCCTGCCTTCCAGAAGGTGTTGTCTGTCTACCGTCTGCCGGATTCCATGTGAATGCAGCATAAGTTTTTAGACAACTAAAACACTTGGTTAAGGTAGGGAAAGATTGTGGTTACAGTAAAAAAAAAGTAATATTAATGTATTTATATTTAAATAAATACATTTATGATAAATTCTTGAACATTGTGAACTAAGAGTGTTTTGGATGTTCAGGTCATTACCTGTCCTCAGTTAACCCCATGCATTTCTTTGTTTTGTGGGATGGTACCTCACCCATATCACGCCTACCCAACTTCCATTCTTTCTGTCCTGTCAGTACATATTGTCTATAAAAGCAACAACAGAAAAACAATCCTTAACAAGAAAATAAATCCCACTAACAACCTGTTATCCAGCAGTAGCCAACATTAATCCCAAGTGAAACAATAAAATCTCCTCTTGACATACATTTACAATAGCACACTCATCCTTTCAGCAGACATTTTTTGGTAAAAGCATATATTTTTAGAAATGTTTTGTCAAGGATTCTCATACTGATTTTGATTTATACATTTCAGATGATTTCAAACTCTTATAAGGTCAAAACTGTGGTATATGATGTTTGTATTTCACATCAATTTTTTTCCATGTAAAATGAGAAAGAATGACACATGAATCACACCTATGGAGAGTTTAGGTTGATGCAGCAACAACGGAAATTGAATAAAGCCCCAGAAAAAACAAGTTAAGTTAAGTTGGTGAAGCCAATGGAAAGTTAAAGCAATAGTTCAACATTTTGGGAAATACACATATTCACTTTCTTTCTGAGAGTGAGATGAGAAGATCAATATCAATCTCATGTCTGTGTGTTTGCACAGAGCTGGAGTCAGGACGTGCTTAGCTTAGCTTAGCATAAAGACTGGAAGCAGGGGGAAACAGCTAGCCTGGCTTTGTCCAAAGTTAAAAAAAATACACCTAGCAACACCTTTAAAGCTCCCTAATTAACATGTTATATCTTATTTAATTTGTACACATGCAGAAATATAAAAACCACACTTTGTTGGAAGTATTTCTTGACGAATAAAAGCTGGGTGCAGTGTGCAGCTTCTTAAAGTCTTCACAGTGTTGTCACAATGACGTTGCCACGTTTCATCGTGCCTGTAGAGAAGACCAAAACCAAAACCTATGATCACTGACCGTGTGTTATAGCTGGAGATGCTGCACTGCTGTTTGTCAAGAAATAGTTCTAGTATGTAACTCCCCCTAGATCCACAAATTATTTTTTTCTTTTTTTAAAAACAATTAAACAAATTAGATATAACATGTTAATGTTATGTAATGTTAATTTTGAAGTTCTGACAGAGGCTAACTGTTTCTCCAGCTCTGTACTTAATGCACAGACATGAGATTGATATCAATCTTCTAATCTCTCTCAGAGAGAAGAAAATAGCTGTATTTTGTGATATGATGAACTACTCCTAAGAAATATCCACAACGCTGTATTAAAATACAACAATGTTGGAAAATATATACAATATATGTGAATATTTACCTATTCTGTTTTTTTCTGTCTTTGTATCTCTCATGATGCTACTTTTGTTCAAACTAGTCTGGAGAGAGCTGTGGCAACGAATTCAAAGCCACATCACACACTGAACTTGAAGCATTAAGCTGACACTTTGATCCAGGGCTGCTTTTACAGTGAGCAGCAGGTCCTTCAATGTCCTGCTCAAAGACACTTCAACAGGACAGTCTTTCTAGCCGTCCCACCAATGCACTGGGACACACACTCATGCCATTTTTGTTGAGGTGGAAGATCATTACCCCTAACTCTGAAAGTCACCACTCTTAAATCCATAATTCTTTCTTTAAAGCAACTTCCCTGCCACCATGACTGTTAGCTTTGTTGCATCACAGACTGACAGCTTTCATCGCTTGCTGTGTGAAACATGAAAGCAAGTGAAAACACTCTGATATTGGTCCAAGATAGAGGAGAAGAAAAGAAAAGAGAGAAACTAGAGAAATGGATAAAAGAAGAGCTGCAGAGTGGGAAACCTCTGTTATACAGAGACATGCCTTGTCTCAGACGGCCTGACTGATAAGCTTTGTGGTTGGGGTTATAATTTCATACTGTTCTACATAACAGTGGCATAACAGTAAGAGATTTAACATGTAAACAAGAAATTGTGTAAGAACATTTTGTCATGTAACTCTACTTTAAAGGAACAGTTCAAAGTTTCAGGAAATATTAACAGTTTTCACTTTCTCTCTGACTTTAGAGGTGGCGCAATTTCATACAAAGTTGATGGAAAGACACAAATTTGCCTGTGGTAGTGTGAATTGATGCAAAGATTTGTTTGTGCAAGTTGAACATGTTTCAACTTGAGTGAAAGATTTGTATCATAGATCATAATCTAAAATATATATGATATAATAAACACCAAATATGAGTCAGTTGTAATGTCCTCTTTGTCAGTGGAGCCAGTATACAGTATGTATATATGCAGACAGTAGAGCCTTCCACCCTAATACAAACATGTAGCCGCCCCTGTAAAGTTCCAGCGTAAAGTGTCATAGCTGTAAGTGTACAGTCATCGTCCCCGTCACCATCCACCTCTGCTCCACGCTACACTGCAGTGCTGCTGTGGTCTGACTGATCTGACACCCCACTTCACAGCACTGTTCCACAGTGGAAACACTGCCGTCTCCAGTGCACTGCTGGCTTCATTTTTTGGTTCTGTCGTGTCTCTTTCTGTCTTGTTCTGTACTGTTGGTTCACTTGGTAGTACAGTGCCATCAAACTGTGGTCTCGCACATAAGGTGATGGAGGTTTTTTTTTTAGAATTAACAGTAATTTAGCAACAACACAGAACAGATTTAAAGTTTGACAGCAGTATGATTGACTGATGGAGATTGTGGCGAAATCTGGTTGGATAAGTGAGAAAGTAAACCCCCACGATCAGCTGATTAGAGAAGCAGGAAGTGAAAGAGAGAGAGTAAGATTGATTGAACTTACGCTGAGCTTCATTAGACTGCAGTTGTGAATACAGACCTTCTGTCCAGGGTGCAGCTAATGTGCCAAGTTATCACATCGAGCTTTAAGCGGAAGTCACCTTTCTCCTTTTTTGGTCGAGGCTAGACACTCCACACGCCCAGCTCCTGCGGCAAGCTAATACATCCTGGACCAGTTGGACCGCTTTGTATTAGCACCTACTTACACACAGTCATCTGTACTTCTGTTCCTAAGCCTCTGCTGACAACAGGCATTCACTATCCTCTAAGGGCCTTATAAACTAGCATTTATAACAGCAAGACTTTGGACCGAAATCAGTTCATTTCAATTTTAATTTCTGCAATCAGTGGATTCACTTGCGGAGGCAATGAAACCTGTGTGGAGCTTTCACATAGAGTTCACCTTTGGTGAACTTTGAGACGCAAATTTTATCCATTGACCAACTGTAAACCGTCTTGACAGCACTGACCTATGAGGAAACCAACCCCCAGGAACAGCACTGGGCTGTGAGATGATTTTGGCATAATGGCCGCAGTCTAAATTGCAGGTCATGTGACATTAGTATCAACATTTGAGCTGTAAGGTTCAATGAAAAATAAAAAGTATTGAAGAGCTCTGTCTGTCAATTATTTCTATTCCATTCATGTGTGTGGGGAGACAGTCTGTGACATACCTGCTCTCAATCGACAACAAAGTTATGAGGCAGGAGTATAAATGCTACAAATATGTCTTGGTGCCTTCAAATGGGATCGTGTTTACCGTGTTTACGAGAAGAGTGCAAATGAATGCCCCCCTCTTCACTACCTCAGAAGTGGACGTTTTGTGTTGTGACGTGTTTTCTGAAATGGCGGAGGCGATGGAAAGGTTTCGGTGGATGGTAAGTAAATATATTGTAATTTTAGTTGTATAGAGTTTTTCTTGAAAATGGTGATATTCCCAACGGCCTCATCTTTTCATTATGCCTTTGCATTTCCTGCATTTAGTTAACATTTCTTGGAAAGAAGCAAAGAATGTCAAGAGAACAACGAGGAGTTTTTTGGTGTCCATGTTGCCGTTGCCTGGCAGCGGTGTTCTCACCACTTACCACTTGAATGCCAAGCATATCGTGTCGTCTTCCCATGTCGTAACCACAAGCTCACAAGTTCCATTTAAAGGCACCATTAACCCTACACATTAACCCTTGTTAAACCTGGCCAGCTTAACACACACACACACACACACACACACACAAACACACACACACACACACACAGAGGCAGTCAGTGGGGAAATGTTCCTCCCTGCTAATGTATAATCACTGGGTGAATAAATGGCAGGAGTGTTTGACAGAGACATTAAACACACACACACACATTAATGTGACAGATTGGTTGACAGAGCAGCTAAGTCCACACTGATAGCCCAATGTCAATGGGAAAACCCTTGAAACATTCTCCCAGTGCCTGAACGCAAATAATGAGACACACACACACACACACACACTTTGAATATACATGTACATGCATATATAGTGCATGAGAAGCAATGAACGGATGATACATTAGCACATCGACACACACACGTGCTGTCATGCCATAATGAAAGCTATGACTAATGAGGCCGTCCCCCATTTTACGGGCCATATTTATTGTGTCCCTTGTCAGCAACTGTAGATCATCTGCTGCCTCTGCCAGATCCTGAAGATGAGCGCTGACAGGGAATTAACCGTCTGTTGTCATGCTAATTCACAGACACTTTAAGACAGGTCTATCACAGATGCAGAGGTTCACCAAAGTTACCTGACCTGGATATTCATGACTTGTGGGTATGAGCATGTGTCCACACCTGCCCTGTCATCTGATTTGTGAATAGTATCAGGTATAGGGATTTTAAGGAGATCTAATGCTGTGTCCCTGTGTCTGGTAATAAACCTGAAGTGTCCTTTGTTTGTTGTTTTTTCATGGGTGTTTTTTGGGCACAAACAGCTGATCGACGTGTCTCCTACCTAACAGTACAGATATTTGCTGTGTGTGTGTGTGTGTGTGTGTGTGTGTGTGTGTGTGTGAGAATGTACCAGGAACTCCAGTTGATTTTTGATTTTCCTCCATCTCCTTTCTGCTCCCCTCTCTGTACACTCATAACCACTCATTGTTTGTTTCTGTTTTCTTTTTTACTTGAATTGAAAATGTGTTCCTCTGACCACAAATCAACATCTCTGTTTGTGTCTTTCCACATTTTTGCTGTTTCTAAATATCACTTTGCATTGCAAAGACCTCTGTTGGCCCCTGGGTGTTTAATCTTCAGGGGCCCTACGCTGTAACCATACAGATTGTTACTGGTAATGTATGTTCTACAGCCACATTTGTTGGGGCCTCAAAACATAAAATTACAGTTTATTATTGCATTTATCCTAAGTTTTCTGCATGTGGGTAGAGACATATAGAGCAAAATATACTGTCATTTGATCTATGTAAAACCTGTCCAGCTCTTCCAAGAAAGATTTTAGTTTATCATACCCATAAAGATGTAAATTGACTGGCTGATCTGTGCTGTTGGACTGTCATTTGTACCGTTTCAGTAGTAATGGCACTTTGCCGATTCATTTATACTTTTTTTTTTTTTAAGAACATGTCGGGTCCCTGGGTGCACCCAGGATACCCAGATGGTGGACCAACCATGTATGTTTTACGTGAACAGACCTTTAGGTTTGCATTTGTCAGGCATCGTGGAGAGGACTCCGAAGCAGACAACCCAGAAGTCTCTTCAGAGAGTTTTAATGACAAAAAATCAAACAATGGACAAGGCAGCAGCAGAAACAGAGGGCAGGCTGAGGTAACAAAAACCAAAAAGGTCAGGCAGTAAGGCAGCGGTACAGGCAGGGGCTAAGCAAAGTCTTCATCGTCTAGAAAAACAGAACAAAAAGTCACTATAAGGGCACAGAAACAGAGTTTGAGCAAACAGCTTGAGAGCTTGGCACAAACACAAGACAATCTGGCAAAGGCTCAAGGGAGACTGCGGCTTAAATGGGAATCCTGACTGGCTTGATTGTGCAGGTGATTGTTTGCAGGTGGTCACTTGGCAGCGAACAGCTCCTGAAAGACACACCCACAATAGCCTTTTGAAATAAAACTGTTTTTTAGAATACACGAATAAGTGTCCAAACTATTCTAAATGGGTAAAAATTGACAAAACAATCTCCACTCCATAGTTCGTCTGAATGAAGTGTCAAACTCAACTTTTAAGCCAACATGGACGAAAAGTACTGAAAGTGCTCAAAATAATGGAAAGTATGAACATCTACAGTTGCATGACAACTGAGAAAATCTCATCGACTGATGAAGACTGTGTGATACGGTTGAAAGCTCCAGAACAAGTGACTAAGTGTAGGCTACCATGAGTGGAGATAGTTGTGTCAGCTGCTGTTTCAAGAATGAAGTATCAATCTCAACATGTAAAAACACAGTGGCTTAAGTACTGTACCTAATTTTGAGGTACTTTACCAGAGCATTTCCATTTTCTGCTACTTCATACTTACTCCTCTACATTTCAAAGGGAAACATTGTACTTTTTACTACACTATATTCATTTTAAAGCTTCAGTTACTAGTTACTTTGCAGATTCAGATTAATAATATGATATGAATTATAATATATATAATTTGAATATAATCAACAAAGAAATGATGATGTATTATTAAAAATGAAATTACCCAGCAGTGTGTAAAGCAGTTAAAATTAGCCCCACCTTCACCAACTGCAACATTGAAGTGATACTTACAGTGATCCATCAATGATTATTATTCAATTAGAATACCTATATTATTCTAAAATGGGCCATTCTGCATAATGAGTACTTTTACCTTTGGTACTTTAAGTATATTTTGGTGTTAATACTTTTGTACTTTTACTATTTACTGTTGTACTGCTACTTTTACTTAAGTAAAAGATCTGAGTATGTCTTCCACCACTCTAGTTTTGGTCCCATCAGAACATAACATTTTAACAATGTTAAGAATTAAATGTTTTAGCCATTAATTCAGCATAGTCTATTAGAAATGAGCTGGTGTCTAACTTCCCATCAAGCCTTGAATGCTGTAAATCATCCCCAGTATTCTTTAACAATGGAGTTTAAAACTATGGTCCAATAACAATAAGCATCATATGATACATATATACAGTAGGTCATTGACAGCAGTGTGTCTAGACCACAGTGAGGCTGCTCAGTTTAAAAACATAAGATGCTGATTGTGTGGTGAGAGCGCTCCATTGACAATAGCTGAGCCACCACAAAAGCTTCTAAGTTTCTGCAGAACACTGAAAGTGTTTGAAAAGCCCCAGCGTTAATAAGCCTCATCTGAATGTTTCGCATTTTCAGGAATGTTTCTCGTCCGCCTCCACAAAACTCAGATGAGGAAACAGTTTGGCTGCGGGGACGTCCTCACATAATGCGGCCTGTTTTTCTCTTGTCTCGCCCACGGATGCAAAAATGTTTGCACACTGTGGCAGAGAAGTGAGAGAGGCGTGAAAGCCCTACCAGATAAGAAGGGAGGAAAGAGGCAGGAGAAGGAAGAGATTGGGAGCAGCAAATGTAGGGAGAAGAAAAAGGAGAGAAGACAGAGGAAAGGAGTAAAGGAAAAGAGGAGAGGAGGAGTGGAAGAGAAGAGAGAGACATTAGGGAGCAGAAAAGGGAAGGAGAAAGGGAAAAAAGTGGGATGGAGAACAGAAAACAATCATAGTAGGGAAGAAAAGAAAAAATGAAGTGGATGAATAGAGGTGTGGAAGGAAATGAAGAGGAAGACAAAAAAGGAAGTACAGTCCAGAGAAGAGGAGATAAAGAAAGGGAAGAAGGATGGATCAGACAGGAGAGGGAGATGATAGGGTGTAGTGGGGATGGAGAAGACTGGACACAAGGAAAAGAATGAAGCAAATAAGAGGAAAGAGAGGAGAGGAATGAAGAAGAGAGGTAGAAGAGCGAAAAGAATTAAAGAAGGAGAGAACAAAAGGGGAAAAGAATAAAGAGAGGATTAATAGAAGGAAAGGATAGGCCAGAGTAGAGGAGGTAAAGAAAGGAGAGAAAGGAAGGATGAAGCAAAGGAACGAGAGGAGAGAAAAACAATGAGGAGAGGGACTGCAGAGAGGGGGAGGGAAAGAGAAAGAGAAGGAGGGGTTTGCTTATGAGGCCTTTGGGGTTTGATGGCCGAACGCTTGGCGCGCCCACGCCACGCTGGCCGCTCGATTAGTCTTTTATTTCAGCATCGGCTCCAGAGTCAGCTGGGGCTGAAAGCAGCGGGGGGCCCGGGCCCCTCCAGCTCCCTCATTACAAGATCAATCAACATTTATCTGCTGCTGCCATCACTGCACTGACTTACATAATCCCTTTGTGTTCCGCTGTTTCTCTGTTAAACAGCAAATACAGTTCCAAACCCCATTTGGAGTTTTGGCCCCAAACCTGTGTGATGCTTCATGATTTGAGTTGATTTTATACTGGTGCTGTTTCATCTTTCTTCCATGAGCCTCTATGGGTGATGAAGTTACGGGACTGTAGAAAACTTTGTGTTTAATGGGGAACTCAGGGATATAAACTCAACTCAATGGATTGTCTGTTGTTAACTGCATCTCATAAGACATAATAAGCAGCAACACGTGCATTGCTGCTGTCATGTGTACCTGCATGATGACATTTTACTTTTTAAATACAGGTATTTCCTCCATTGTTCCTTACAAATTGACTTTTTGCAGATACATACTTTTTGTCCGGCAAAAAGCAAAACATGGACAACATATTCCAGATGTTGACACTCTGATGAAAGTCACGGTGAGGCTGAAGGGACTGGTTCATATTTTACTATGTGAATTTTAAGGTTTGCAGTTTAACATATGTCATAATAGAGACTGCACCAGGAGCTATACATATATTTTGTTACTGGTTACTCATCGGAGAATATAAGAAAATACATTTTAAGGATGAAGAAAATGGATATTTGAACATCTACATTTCCATGACAACTAGGCAACTCTATCTGCTGAGGAAGATCATGTGATGAGACTGAAAGTTCCAGACCAGTTAATGAGTGTATCATCTGGAGAGATTGTTTTTGTCGATAAGGAGTTTTAATTTTACATGTTAGCTTAATTCAAAAATAGGTGTCTCATAATATGTGTAAATATTTGTTTTGTTTTTTACTTCATGTTGTGATTGTAACAATAATTTATATTAACTGTTTTAGTCATTCATCAAATAAAAAATATCAAACATTTATGGAAGAAAAGATTTCATTACATATCTTAAATTTAAAATGTGTTTCACATTTGAAATTTAATCTTTGGGGTGTTTGGTTACCCAAAAAGGACAGTTTGACAACTTATTAGACAGTATGGTCTCTTGTAACATATTTGAGACATTCTATAGGTTACAGGATTAATTTATAAATCAAAAATGTGGTGATAGATACGGGTCCCTGAAAAACAGAGGTGATTTGACACAGTATAGTACCCAATCACTGAGGAGCTAAGAAAATGATATAGTAGTTTATTAGTAGTTTATAAGCAGTTGTTGAATTCTAGAAGAATTTCCTTTACAGTCAGATGCCTGGATAAAGTGAGAGATCCATTTAAACTCCAGGAATTCACACATGCGACCTGCTGTACACTACTGTAGCTTACTCTCTGGGGTTTTTATTAATTATTTGGAATGAATTCATAGGAAATGTACCTACTGAATACTGCCTACATTTTCTCTCTAATTTCAACTATTTTACATTGTTCTTCCGAGGAAACTTCCTAAGAATTTACATTTACATTTACATTTCTGTCCGTTTCATGGAAATTAATGATATCTATGGCACCCATGTGTAACTAAAATAAATTAACTAGCTAAAAAGTTATTTTCCATAGAGGATACATTTCTAAGATAAGGGAGGAGAGTGATGGATGCTGGCTGTAGAACAGGAAAGGAACAGGAAAGTGCTGACAGTACGGCGCATCGTATAAATGAAACCAACGTGTTTAAACTCTGCTCTGCTGTCTCTCCCCTTCTCATTCACTCTCATTGTCTCTCTACCTTCATGTGCTCTCAGGGCCTGTCACTTTCCACCCACATCCTCAGATTTCCCCCGTCACCCCGCACTGCCAGGACACCCCCAACACACACACACACACACACACACACACACACAGACAGAGTGTGTGAGTGGTCAGGCTGACCATGTGGGAGATGGCTGCCTGTTTGGCCGGCAGATTCTCTTTCTTCTCCTCGGCCGTGGGAGGTTTCTGTTTTTCTTGGTAATTTGGTGTAGGTGGCTTTTTCCTCTATTGAGGCTGACCATCAAAGGAATCTAAAAAAGAGGTCACTGAAATAACATGAGACAGTGGAGGGGAGAATTACCATAATCTGATTGTTGCTATTTTGGAATATTGCTTTACTGGGAATTATTTAGCAGCTGGAATTAAAAATCTGATGATAAAAGTATTTTTTATGGGAAGCTTTGTGTTTTATATTTTTTACAACTGGTTTTCTCATTTCAACAAAATCCAAATTTTTGCCATAATTTCCTAATTATCATTCATTGTGCAATTGTTGTAACACATTTAAAAATATACCAAAAAAAAAAATCCAAAAGACAATTGAAGATTTGTGGCAGGAGTAGATGAAAAGCAATGGAATTAGTGCCACTACAGTTTGTTCATGCAGTCACGTTGTATTAATCTGATTATTCTTATTTTGAAATAAATTCCCTAAAATATAACATGCAAATGCAGCAAAACTCAAAACCCACGCCCGGAAATACATGTGAATATTATTTAGGAAAGAGAAAAATTCCCCCTTTCTGCTCCCTCTACATTCCACTCCATGAAATGAGCCACTCACTGTTTCAAAGGAGAGCATCTCCATCTGTTTGGAAATCTGCTCACAGACAACATACAGTATGTTAATATCAACTAACTGCATGAAATCTGCAGCAGAGAGAGACGTTTTGGGTGAAAAGGCAAAAAAAACCCCACATACTTTGCAATAAAACATTTTTAAAAACATCACCTGAGTTGGTCTATCTTTCATATTAATGCAGAAATCTGTATATTAATTAAGAACTAAGAATTAAGAAAAAAAGTTTTTGCAATTTCCTTCTAGACAAAGCAGTGGATGTGTGTGCAGAGCTGCTGTAGCTCCTCACTGTCTGATGCTGGGTGGCTGCTGGAGGCGTCTACTCCCTTGCTTTTTGACCTCTGATGGACAAACCACATCCAGCCTACTCTTCCACTGACCTTGCTGCCTGGTTGCTATCTATGCATGCCAGGCTGGTTTACTGCATTTCCTGCCTGATCCCACTGCAACATCCACTTCTAAAGCTCTTTTTTTTCCAGGAATACCTCACATTGCCTGTCTGCCTGGGTCACTTTAATGGTTGGTGTCTTCTCTAACTGTATTCCTGGCTGTTTGATATTCTGACTGTTTCTGAACTGAAGCTGAGGACAGCTTCTACTCATCCTCATCTAAACTCTGTGTTTGTGTGTGTGGAAAAGGATCATCTGAGGCTTCCTAAAGAGAGCGGGGAATTCGTTACATGAAAAGAGAGTGGTGTGTGGGATGCAGGAGTGTGTATGTAAGCGTGTGTGTTTTCTTCTAGGGGAGTGATGGGAGCTGCAACAAATATTGACAAAGTAGGTCTGAAACAAAGACAGTGTAAAATAAAGTTTTAATGATGCCTTGATAGTGATATCAATGTGTGTGTGTGTGTCTGCATTTCGAACGCACATGCTCTGGGTGGGCAATGGCATGCTGTGCATCATGACAGCAGTGCAGAGAAAGGTCCCATTGTGTTGTATTGTCCTTATTGCAATCAACAGAGTGCATACACACATTTTCAACTGTATCCTCCATATAGGAATAAATACAGTACAATCCAGTTTATTCAGTTTTATTTATATAGCGCCATA